>JAQGAP010004317.1:0-10683 GCA_034697805.1 Orchesella bifasciata
CGATAATGTCATATAGATTAGATGAATGGAGAAATGATAGCATGGAATTTGCTTATCTAAACTATTTTGCAAAGAAAACATGCAACCACCACGCTTTCAACAAGCAGTAATCTTACAGTTTTAATATAAAAGCAGTACTTGGTAACGTTATGATAATGATGAAATATCATAATGGTCTAGTCTATCCAGTTACCACAATGTTAGATCGTTTAGAAACGTGAGCCCAGTTTAGAAAAGCAAATACAGAGAATTGCCTTCCTAGAAAAAGGAGAGGAATCGGAAGCAAGTATCATATTATCTTCAATCCACATGTGTATGCAAGCCCAGTTTTATGTTTGTGTTTGTATAACAAGTACGAAGCACCCTAAACTTTCCTTTGCATGGATAGATGAGCATTGCATTATTTTTAGTGACTGCGACTCGACTCCCCACATGACTACTGCTTTTTTGCCTCATCTCCTCCAAAATAGTCCCTTTTTTGTAAATAGCTCATATGCATATAAAGTGAATTCCCTCTACACTCTCCTTCCTTTTCCTTTCGCAAATTCATTATTGTGCCTTCTTGTCTATTCATTGAAATTCTTTCATACATAATGGTGAATTTAATGCATGTGTATGTACACCGAAATAGCTCTACACAATCAACAATCATGCTCCAATTCTCGAACTAGATACTATTCAGTTGGTTCCGCTGTTTTTACTTTTTGTTCTTCCCGTTCCTGCTTACTACTTCCTTCCTTCACGAATGACATGACACGTACATCTAGTTATAATAGTTTTATACTCGGGCATGCAAAACACAGGTTATACGCATACTTTAAGAGTTCAATTTAGGCGCATTGTGTATGTGCCCATTTGTTGTTATACGGTTGAAATGAAGCAGCAGCAGCATCGCAACACAACTCACAAGTCTCAAATTTTAATGGAATACAGTATCCTGAAAGGAATAGACAGTTGGATAGAAGAGGATGTTATGCGAGTAATTGCGAAATGTATCGTCTGAATTAACGTAAAAATGTAATGAATGTACTGCTTTCTCTCCCTGAGCAGGCCCATACTGTAATATACATTTAGAGGAGAAGCGAAAGAGGACTTTTTTTGAGGAGGAATGTAAGATGATGATAATAAGGCTCTCAAAAACTTCATCGCTCTTTTGCTCATGCATGGGCTAAAGCTGTTTCGACACTAATGTATATTATGGAGTACAAAAAGAGAGAAAATTTCTCAAGGTTCCTTGACTTTTCCTGTCTAAAGCGTGGAGTTGTTGCTTTTGGGATGTGCAAAAAAGTGCCAACATAGGGAATAAGCTGCTGATGATACAAACTAAAAGGATGTACGGCATGGGGAATAGAATAGACAAGACTCAAATTTCTCCTAAATATATACAATATAGAAAGCTCCCTGCCGCTACGGCTCAGTGCACTGCCAATGATGATGTACTTAACTAAAAGTATAAATATATTCATGACCCAAGGTGTAGGTTTGCCTTCTAGCGTTTTTCCTCCCTTCAGCAAATAATGTGTAAGCGTAATATTCGCATGTATTATGTGCGTATGTGTAACTACTAGTACCTATATGCACGGGAAAGTAGTGAAGAATAAAATATCACATTACTTGTAATGTTAAATGTAAGTGCCAAGAGCCAGAAGGCATACGCCATGATGTAATATTGCTGCAGCACCACACAAACACTGGCACAATGTGTGTATAAGCAAGCAAAAAAAGCGAGCGAGTGGAGCGTAAGGGGTAAATTGGGCTTCGGCTTTGAGTGAAAGACAGAGAAAAAGTGGAAGCCACTAGAGCGCTCATATAATGTTTCAGAAGACTTGACTCCGTGCAAGTCGTTAAAATAGGTATGAAAAGAAAACGGAACGGAAAGCTGGGAAGGCAGGGGAAACACCAACAAAGTCCTGGTCTTGGTCCTTTGCTCAATGACTTTCGTTCGTAATATTCACTTTCAATACCCACATTACATATTATAAAATAAGCATGTATCTCTTCTATCAAAAACATTTATACATAATACATAATACCGTGACTTTAGGTTAGACCATGTATTTTGCACGTACTTTCACACATCATCCTACTCTTAGATATTTTACAGGTCTACACATATTATATGATTATACTCCGTTTTTTCCCGTCCATATAGTTAGTTCTTGCTCCTCGTTTCACCATTATACGTCTCTCCATCCTCCTCTTTTCGTTGATACCATTACTCATCGGTGAGTGAAGCATGCAAGTAGGAAAGTACATACTTTATAGAGCAGAAATATAGAGTACAGTTTACATAACAAAACAAACTCACGGATCACTAATGACCTTACAGTTTATGCATGCAAAAAAGTACAAGTACTTGTGCAGTCTTCCTTAGTTTTCTAGCTGGGGAAAGCAGAGGAATATTTTAAAAAAAGAGGCTTTGCAAAAATTTTGCTTCCTCTTAAAGTACTCCAAACATGCTTGCTATTCACTTTCCTTGAGCTACGTAATTTTCAGATGCAAGCAAACAATACAATGTACCTACTACACATGATGTTAAATAAACGCCAAGGGAAGGAAGCTTGAAACCGCACACTGCTCTAGGAAAAAAATATGAGAATGAGAAAAGCTTCCAGGGTGAACTCATCACAGCACGCTTTTATAAACGAATCGGTTGGATGGGCACAGTAAAAATTTGTAGGTGACTCGTGCTAAAGCAATTACTTCAAGGTTGCTCAGGCATGTAAACAGTAAGGTAATGGATATTTTGGGCTCCAAGTAATTCCTAAAAAAATGACATTATCGGTTACATTCAGCGAAGGAAATATGCACATACATGAGAGTTCGTGGAAGAGCATTATACGGTAAAAGGATGAAAGTATGGGTATTACAAAAGACGGACTTTGATGTATTGGACTGAACTACCAACTGAGCTTTGTTGAAAAATGTGAACCAGCATCAAATATACGGAAACAGAATTAGGGAAAGCCAAAGGATCATATAAATTTTTGGAATTCAAAGAAAATCAGCGGCATATAACATGATTATGATTACACAGGTAAATGTCAATATTATTATATTTCGTATTAATATTCGAGTTTTTATCATATAAATAAAAATCTTTATTTAGCTGTTATCACTGCAAAAATTGCGGGTTTTGGTTATAGTACTTTTGAATAGGTTCTGCTACTTCCGCCTCTTCCCAGTTTTAGCGGTTTCAACTAGTAATAAAAGTGATCATATTACGATACAGAGAAACAAGATATATAGCGACAGAAAACAAGAGTGCTTAGAGAATGAATTTTCTTTGAGAAGTATATTTTTGTATGTATTCATGATGTACCCCTCCAATACTATTTAAATATTTATGTGATTCCCAAAACTTTCTCGTCCCATCTTCATTCCCAAGATTGAGTTGGTCTACGAAAGGAAAGAAAGGGGTTTGAAAAAAGTAAACTTGTTTCTTCATACACTTTCCACTTCCTTTATTCAAATGCTCGTTCATTCGCCTAACTTCCTCTGTCAAATAATAAGTGAAATGCTCATTTCCTAGATGGGAAAAAGATTCTCTTGAAAATAAACGGTCGAAAGGGTAATGTATTATTGGAATAGAAAAAAAGTTCAAAGAGAAAAGAAACAGAGTAGCAAAGGAAGTGAAGTGGGTGGACGAGGAGAGCGCACATTTGAAGAAAATTTTCTGAAAATAACCTACACACTAGAAGACGTTGAAAATGTACTTACTTATTATATATATTGCTCCAAAGCTTACTTGCTGCGGACGGATCTCTAACGTTTCCAATGCTGAAGGCAATTAAATACGGACTTGCAGATGGACTCAATAAATTTTCAGAAGAACTTTACCATGCCACATTATACTATTCTGTGCCCATATCACTATCATCATCTTCATGGGAGTGCTATTCCCGCCATTGCCTCAAGTAACATTTCAGCTTTCTTCCTTTTGCTTCTATTGATAGTAAATACTATTACATAAGAGTTTCTATTTACAGCAAGTGTTATATTATAGTTAGCCAAGAGGTATCCATAAGAGTATACGCCGGGAATAATGCTTATGTAAGGGGGAAATAGGTACTCAATTGCGTAACGTTAAGCTGATGATAGACATTCTCATTAAGGACGATGTACATTCGTAAATGCGAAACAATTTCACTAAGCTCGCTAGTAACAAAGAGAGAGCATCAATAGTATCCGCTCTACTGTTATACATATTGTCAAAAACCAAGACAAAATTAATGTTATAGTTATATGGCGCAGCTAAATAAGCTAGGTAATCCTAATAATTTGTAAGGATTTCGAATGATTATTTATGAAATCATATCCTATGTAAATATTTATGTGAAAGATAAAGTATCGTCTCGATTACCAATGTCAAATCGGATTAGTCAAAAATTATGCCCAATATATGTTGTAAACATCTAAAGTATTTTACCTCTTTGCAATCTTTATCTAAATTCTAAATCATGTGAGACTGCTAACATGTTGGACAAATTGTCCTTTTCTTCAAGCTCACATTTTATGGAAAATGGCAACTTAAGCTCTCAATTTTTATACTCAATTTTCATATAAAAGCAGTGAAACGTGTTATGCATGACTTTAAGTTTCACAGTTCATACACAAATGCAATGTACTTACAACAGAGTAGGTATACTGTGTAGTCCATTTCGACAGATGAAAATTGCAGCTGCCACTACCACAAACTAGAAACAACATTCCGAGCCCATTTCATAGAAATTTTGTTGCACTAGGTATTATTATGGACGATACGCAATTTACCAGAAAGTACTTGACTCCAGTTCCTCAATGCCTACCTTCATGCTCCACACGAATCATGAAATAATACACTTTCACAATGATAAAATGAATCGTTTTGCATTTGTATTCACCCAAGCTTAATAATGAAGGCAACAATCAGGTCATAATGCGTCTTGCACTCGAGTAAATAGACGAAAGGTTTTTACGGAGTATTAAACATCTTGGCATTTTTCTTCATGCATTTTACTCCCCTTGCTCTTTGTAATGATAAGCTGAATTTGGAATGGAAATAGTTTCCTGTTCCAGCAGCTGCCTGGAATCGTCTCTCACTTTCATGTTTCCGGTTTGATCTTTGTTGAGTCAAAGAACTCAGAAAGTATCGTGTAGGTATGCCATTCTACATCAGGTTATATGCATGAAACATTATACAACCGGCTCACAAGTCACAATCCATAAAAGTATAAAGCGCTTTTGCAAGAATTTCAAATTACGTGTTCCTCGAAACAAACCCGATTTGGAAGAAAACAAATTGTGTCGATGACACAGAAATTTGCTGCGTCCATATCACTAACGATTTATACGTAAAAATTTGGAGCAACCTAAAACGCGATTTACTTTAAGTTCCACATTTTGAGCAAGTAGGATATTACCTTTTGTCTCTGTTCCATCTCATTCTCTAAGAAAGGAATGCTGACAGTAAAAGGAAGAGCAGAAGCAAGGAATAGGACTCACCATTTCTGTGATTGATGCATTACGCGATAAAGAATCCTTTTACTTCAAATGGGAGCAAAAGCTTTCATAGAAAATGCACCCAAACATTTGCAAGCACGGAAGCATAAAGTAAACAAAGAGGAAAAGTTATACAAACGACTTTATAGGTAGCTCCCTACATTACATGATCGTTCACAACCAATATATTTTATCCCATGGAAGAAAATGGATTGTGAAATCAAAAGAAAATCAGGAAATGGGATACGTACATTCGTAGCTTCTGCGCTGCGCCAAAAGTTGTATGTATTTTACCTTTTGCTATATAAATTGTACGGAATTTTTACCGGAGAATGACAAAGCGCTAGCAGCGTGTGCATCTATAAAAGTATTATATGCATCCGCATATTTTGTGTTAAGTCAGGAGCCTCATCAACATCATTATCATGAACAGCTTTTCTCTGAATCAGATCACTTGTTGTTGGACAAAAAGGGCTGGATGTTTCCTATTACCAATTCACGTTTCTATTATGCATTCCTTTTTCATCTTTAGCTCGTAGTTTTTCAGTTCTCGGATATCAGAGTGGATAATGTAGAATCGTTGTAGAATATTTTCCGTGAGTTTTGGTTGCATAATATCCTTTGGGAGTGGTGGAGGTGAATCAAATGGGATTTCTTCTCTATAGCTCGTTTTCATTTGATCTAACATTCTTTTAATGATTCTTCTAAAAGAGGCACGAAGAAGAAAAAATGGGCCAAGGGGTTTTGTGTTCAAATCTTTGATGTTATAGCAGTTCATTTTGTATACAACCGAATGAATCCATCTAAAATGGGCTGTTATTGGACGGATCCTTAAAAATTTCCGATACACACACATAAACAGATCTCTTGAGAAGAATTAAAGGCCAATGAGAAATTGCATTTCAGCACTCAAGTCAAGCTTCCAGCAGCCCTTTCCTTTCAGTCTCATTCATACCTTTTAAATATTTTAAGAGTCCATTAGAAAATATTCAAAGTGAATAGTATTTATGACGCTTTAGCAAAAAATTCAAATGGCTTCTTTTTTGCTACCTTCTTCTCATCTTGAGAGCGATGACCCTTATACCCTGAAACCTTACGGACATTAATGATGCTTTAAGTTGTAGGAATCTTGCCTGGTATAAAAAATGATCTAGTTTTTGTATCCTTTGGCCAAGCCAAGTCCATATTTATAGACCGCATGGTATATACATATTCATAAAGATGTTAAATACTCATCATCATCCGCAACATCTCATTTCTCATTGTATCCCTATCGATTTGCAACGGAGCAGAATTATCCATGCAGATTCTGGTTACACTTAACTTACACATTGAAATATCAAGCCATGTTACAAATTACATCCTTTGCATACTCCATGGCACGTACTCTTAATAGTCATTACGTGCGCAAGTAGGGATGACTTTGAGATAAGGGTTATCGTACTGCAGTAAAGACGCAAGGGAAAAGCCCCAACCAATGTATTAGAGTACTTATAATACGTTTGCTCAGACGTATGTGAAGTCTGACGAGGAGGAAAATGTGGAATTTTGTCATTTTTTCCTCATAAGGAAATTGGAAATGGGCCAATTTGCCCATGGAAGAGATTTATATGTGGGCGAATTGCCAATGGCTTGAAACAAAGAACTCGCAGTCCATGACACCTAGCAAAAATGGAATGGATTTCCATCCTCATTCCTGCTGCCGTCTCTCTTTCTGCTACTTACATCGTTTAGTTAGTTTTCCTTTAGTTGGCCAACTGCACTGCATCATCACACATATCCATCCTTCTCAACTATGCATCTTGGACTAAAAACGTCTCAGAAGATTTAGCCATACATTTGTAACGTGGCGTAAGGGAAAAAGAGCATTTTCCCTTTGTGTGTCATTCATCCTAGTCATACTCTCTTAGAGTAGTCACATTCTTATCCTGTGAAAACACAAGAGTACTCAATGCCTTTTCCAATCCTTTTCCAGTCATTTCTGCTTTCTCATCCTCTTCTTTTCTCTTTTCTCTCTCTCTTTGGCTGCTGAAAAAATGAGACAAAGTGAGCTCAACGAAACTGAAAATGTTTGCTTTGACTTGAACAATATCAAGGTCTCATAGACCGGCAGCTGTAGAATATAAATCATCCTCGACGACCAAAAGGGAGGAAGAAAACACTACCGTGTGTCTTTCCATTTCTTTAATCCCATGCCTAAACCAATGGGCCACGTGTCATCCGTCCACAACCTTAGACACATTCAGAATGTAATATGTAATATCCTCCTCCTTATCAGAGGAAAAAGTGAAAGCAAGAGGAATCCGAAAAAGTGAGCGAGCATAAAATAATATATGATGAATACATGAATGAACGTTAACGTTACTACATTTACCACTCATATCATATCGCAGTAGCCCTGCTAGCTATCCGGCACCAAATATATTAGGGGGAAAGGAGCAACATCATAATCTCGGTAAAACTCTTAGGTTGTGCAATGGAAACGATTTCAGCCCTCTACAATTTATTCTGAGGTAGTATATGAAACGTTTCCGGTAGACTTGTCTTTGTGTAAGCTTTGAAGAAAAATTGTAGGAGATGGTTTGCTCAGCTCGAAAAATCCTAAAGGCTAACAATGCTGCCACTTTCCTGCTCTTGCTAGAATAGCAGAAGCTTCATATTATGTCCTTAAAAGTCTCATAACCTTTGACGTATTCCTAAGTTTCCAGTGCATCCATCATTTGATAAACTAAACTCTTTGAAGTTTACGGATCCGGAAATATATAGAAGATTGAATTAAACCCTTTCAATACAAAAAAAAACCAGCATACACAAGATTACGGACGCACACCGAGACAGACACTTTGAAGAGATTTTTTTTCGAGCTTGTTTGTTCCCCTTCCCTACGCATTCAGCATCATCGTCATCTTATTATTCCACAGCAAACCCTAACTGAATTATATTGAATGGAAGACGTTGTGATGTGCAGTGAGCTCCGGCTCTCGTTTTCTTCATCTTCGCTCTGTGTACATTACTTAATTTAATATTTATTACGGCACTCGGTCCGCTATATCTTTTTGAAAGAATGAATTTCCTTTTATTAAATAATATTGCGTACACAACCAGATTATTTTGTGTCGTGTGATGATTTTCAGGCGCATGCATAATATATCAACTACATAATATCACATACAAACTGTCACTGAGAAGAATAGCATTTTCAAAAACTATCCTGCTTCTCATTCCCAGCATGCGCTCTCTAAAATAACCTACCTTTTTCTAATGTCTATCCAATAACAGAAACTGAATGATTTTTTTCAAAAGAAATGGAGCAATACAGTAGTTCTAGCATGACGGAACGTATAAAAACTTGGATCAGTATAAAATATATATATTTTTTTTTTGATAAAACCGCTACAATACACAATGAAAGCAGAGTGAAGGATTGGATCGGAATACAAAAAGTGGTTAAAAAAGAGGACAAAAACTGAACGAGTTGGTTGGTAGAACACAAGAAAATAGGCATCCTGAGAATATTTTTTGTAGGAAAAGTAAGCACGAAAGAAAACTGTATTATTGTAAAACCCATTTATATCCATGGCCTGGCCTTCTTATTTCTTCAGTCTGTGTGTACACCACCGGCAGTACATGTCCATAAATAACGTGCTGCACATAAAATGAAGTAGAGGATTGTGATAGTCGAACGGAGAGTGGTATTACTTTTTACGTATATCAGTTCATAGAATATTGGAATATGATCATCATGTTTTTCTTGGATATCAAGTATGTGCCTATATGTATATATATGCGTTTGTGAGTTTACCATGAGCATATAGGCTTCAATATTCATTTTTTATACGAAATGATGTCCAGGCCAGTTATACACGGAGCTCGTCCCATCAACCAAGGACACTTCAACTTTACCCGTTAGCGCTCTTTGATATAATATGCATTATAAGATTATACCTCTATACACCGTTCCTGCTCCACAAGATAAAAAGGAAAAGCAAAGGGATCTCGTTCCATTCGCCTCGATAATTTTCCTTTCTTTTTCTACAAGACTATACACAAAGAGAAATCCCGTTTGCTGTATTCGGAGTATGTATCTATACACTAGGTAATGCGATTGGTGTGCTTGGTATCATCATTGCACCGTTACCCATCTACTTTTCCTTTCCTGTTTTGCTTTTTTCCACTTCCTTTGCATCGTGAAGATCAAACCGGAATATATATAAGGTGGCTTTTATACAAGAGCTTCTATTCACATTTTTTTGCCAATCGTGCATCCTTCTCTGTCGTCGATATCCGATTATTTCTTCTTTTTCTCGTTTTTCTATCTCTCCCTTGCGCTTTTGACAATCATCCAAGCAGTGAAACAAAAGCGGCTCAAGAAGAAGGCCAAAAAAGAGAAAGGATGAAGGACGACAAGAAAAAATTCTAGAGTATGGTGGAGCACAGCTTTCACTACACAACATACACATAGCATCACGTCAAAGCGCCAGCATCCCATCATTCCCATCAGTATCAGCATCATCATCATCATCATCAACGTGATGGGAAAGAAATACCAAACCAAAACCACCGCACCGTCGTTTCCTGATATAATGCTCAACACCATTAGACTGTCGTTCTTTTTTGTGCTGTCTCTGCGTTGCTGTCTATTGCTTATCATTTTCAGCAGCAGCAAAAGAAAATGGATTCATAAGACCATACATATCATTTAACTCATCCGTTACTTTTCCGCATCTTTTCACCTACATCTATATATACTTCCATTTCACTCGTTCTTTTAGATCAAGGTACAACGTAGGAAAGGAGGCAATAATATACCTTTGTATAGATCGCAAAAGAAAACGAGATAGAACAAAGGGGTAGATTGGAAACCGGAACTATATATGACGGACGCTATTCGATATTCTACTGAAATTGTACAAATGTGGACTGCAGAAGCCTTTCATTTCTTTTCTTTGAATGAGGAGAAAGAAACATGTCGATTAAAGGGCATATGAATATCATCATATCATATCACTCGGAGCCGCACACGTCGCACTTCTCAGGCATTGGTGACGATGACGCTTGTATCAACCTAGAAATATTATGATTGTATCGTCATCATAAGCAACATCTCCATATATATGAAATAAATATGAAGCTTTCCTTTCACTCGTCTTTCTTCCAATGTCAACGATGTGACGAGAAAAAGAAATGCACAGTTGGTAGTCA
>JAQGAP010004318.1:0-10683 GCA_034697805.1 Orchesella bifasciata
TGCAAAGTAGTAGGGTATTACGATCGTCCACTTTCTCCAAAATATTTTCAATTAGCTGCAAGGAGAAGAAATTCATTTCATAAAATTGTGCGAGAGGGTAGGCAATACTAATATTATCTGCGTTGTACCTCCAAAGGTACAAAAACGTCAAAATTCAAAAGAGTTTCTTCCGGTGAAAGCGTTTCCTGTCTTTCAGAAGAATGGCACCTCAGCTTCAAGCTACTCAATCTAGCAAGGGCCTCCCGAAACCTTGTATTTCAATATAAACCAGTTAGATTTTTCAGTTAGAAAGTTTAACTTGATTGTTGAAAATCTTACCAGTTGCATTTTTTCCCTTCTCTGCTTTCTCCCGACATGCTTGCAATAAATACAGATTAAAAACTGAAATAGTTTATCCTTTTTGGTTTTTGGAATAAATCTGGTTAGTAGTAAATCAACAAGATATCTATATCCGTCCATATGCAGGTGAAGTATGAACGACACAACTCTGATCTACTGTATACAGTGAGAAAAGATCTCATGTGTATATTGCTCTCTTTCTTTTGTATATCATCACCATGGATTGCGTAGCTACGTCCTTGAAACGCAAGTGGGAGAGAAATCGATAATTCTGCCAGCACAGCAGAGACTTTCTCCTCACTTCAGATTCTCACATTTTAGCCATAAAATGAAAGCCTGTTGCAATCACTCCAGCCCAGCTCATAGACCTACCTTTTCTCTGCCTTTCAATGATATACTAAGGTAAGTCAGCCAAAAATGATTGCAGATTTTTGATTGTCAAATTGTATGAGTGTAATTAAGACCATTAGTTTTCCCTGAATTTAATAAAATGAATAAAGGGACTCTAAAATCTCTTAAATCAAACCATTCTATTACAGTGGGATAGTATATTTTTAGCTGCCTGAATTTGTCAAACTTTCTTTGGTTTGGATGGCCTTATTTCCCGTTTCAAAAGTTTAGCATTACAAACCCACATCAATCCAATCCCTTTTGTCGAAAGAAGTATAGCGTATCTTTACAATATGATTAGAATTTAAAGACTTTCGTGTTAATTTATAGTGAACATTAAAATAAAAAATACAATCCAGGTCACGTTTAAAGTAAGCATGTCTCTCACCGGATGCTTTTTGATTGGTTTTTGTAAATTGGCAGTCTCATCAGAAAACTATCCTGGTTATGTGGACTATGCGATGCTCAAGCTTTTGACTAATGAGGAAAGCAAATATTTCCATCCCTATTTCAATTTTTTCGATTAGCAATCTGATGGAAAAGTAGTTAATTGCAACGTGACACAGCTACAAGAAAAGGAATTACAAATACAAAGTTGCCCAAAGTTTTACCGGTTGGTCCAGTGTTCCTAGTTTCTTGTCACTTAATATTTTCTTCGCAAAGCTCTTTGCATTCTTCGATCGTGTCCACAAATGAAATCCCGAAATTATAGTTACTAAAAATCTGTATGGCATAAAAATTGAAAGAGGGAAATGGCTGATTTCCAGAAATTTTTAAATATAATGACAATTGGGATTGTCTTATTTCCAGTTTACCAAGTTTCCAGCTCACATTCCAACTGCTTGTCTCGCCTCTTTCCCCACTTGAATTCAAAGTGGGAGGAGTACGCATTATACTTCAACTCCACAAAACCGACAGCGGACAAAGCCCAGTTTGCCCCTGATGTTTCGTTGCTCTCGAGGTCTATCACAATTGAAAATTCAACTGGGCTAAAACGGGAAACTTACAAATTAATTTGCAACACAATTAATGTCGTCATTACTCAAATCCAACTCCGACCAGTATACGGCAGATTGTTCTACGCAGTACATTGAATGGGTGAGCTCCTCGTAGCTTCCCGTAGATACAATGTTCCTCTTTTTGTGGGAAAAACCCACATTCCGCTGAAATATTCCCACTATGAAAAACAATTATATTCGAAGATTATCTGGCAGAATACTATTTACGCGCATTGGAGTATTGAGATGCAAGTACACAGATGGACAAATTAAAATGAACTTCTGGTTGCGTCATGTTTGAATGTTTCTGAGGCTTCGTTGAAGGACTTTCATTATACTAAAACATGTTGATTAAGTAGAGTAAAGTCTGGTGCATCTGCTCTTGCAAAAAAAATTGTGAATTTTTGTGGTCATTTGGAGGGGAGGTCCCTCTTTTTTAAAATTTAACGGAACATGCTGGACAAAAATAAATGAACTTTTTACGAGCTTAAACGTGAAGGTTTGTATTATGTCAATGTAACATTAGCCTGGAAAGTATTATATAACTGTTTTTCATCAACTTGGTATGCATACTTTTGGAATTGTGAAGAGTAGGAAGACAGGGATGAGGGTGCATACCAAGCCATGTAGGGAACAGCTTAAAATCGCACGGGGTAATGAAATTCCAGATTTTTTAAAGTTTATATGGTACAGAAAGTTATAGAGAACCATAATGAAGACACAATTTGTCAAAAACACACCGAATCAGAGTTGTAGCCTCAAGAAAACGCTCAAATTGGCAACTCCCGCATCAAACTTTGAAGGGGTTGCATTCTTGTTTCTGCCATGGTATTCGAAATAGTGAAGGTAGAATAGCCATCGTAGGCTTACATGAAAGCCCTGACTTCGGCAAAGATAACTAAACTCGTAGCATTTGGCTACATAACGGATTTTGCAATATTCAGACCACGCAACTACTAGGCAGCTTCATATTCGTGAGGGTTCAATTTGATCCCCGTACCTATCGAAGTATTGTGAAAGGAAATATAATGTCCACAGGCTGATTCATGTCTAAAACGATGGAAACGCGTCAGCCACACATGCTGGACACAAATTTCAATGAGAGTAACATTGTAACAGTTATATACTATCTGCGGGGTAAAAGGGGTGAATTCAAGCCTCAAGAATACGAAGCTGGTCATTAGTTGCATGGTCCACATCTATTGAAAATGAATAACCTATAAAATAAAAACCTCACCAGATTTGGTCGTCGGGAAGGCCAAGAATGATCAAAATAAGGTTTGATTTGAATTTGGCAAATATTTGAAAATTTTGAAATTTTCGAATCTTTTTAAAAACTTTTCACTGATGAAATAAATCGTATTTTGGCCTTTTGTGGCCTTCTAAAAGGTTGTATCTGAGGCGATTTTCATTTTTGGACTAAATTATGAAAATTTTAAAAATTTGAAATTTTTTTTGAAAACCTCCCTAGGTAAAACCTTTAAAAATTTGAATTTTCCCATGTTAAATCCCATAAGGATTTTCGATTTCAGCAAAAATATGCATTTTTGGGATTTTTTCGACATTCATGGCGGTGACCGCCCCATATTATACGTATGTTCATTTCCCACGTAAATGAATGTTCTCCATGAAGATCGGCCGAATCGGCGAGTTTCACCTCTGACCATATCCTCGTTTGTGGTTTTCAATCGTTGTACCACTAATACATTTTTATTCATTTTTAGTTTTCAGGTGGAATGGAGCATTCATTGCAACTTGTGGAATACATTCAACATTATTAAAGCCCTACAAAAATGTTAAAACTGACGTAAAAATACAAGCTGCTGAGATGGACTTCATTCCTGTAAATATTCGTATCCTAACTATTTGGTCAATGCAGACTTTAAAAATGTATATTTGGAGATTTACCAGTATTTATTTTTTATACCGGACAGTTTTTAAGTAACAATATGGTGACTACAAGTTTCATACATGCTCAGCTTGTTTCATGATGACACTCAGCCAAATTAATTAAGAAAGACAACATCTGTTGTTGCAGGATAGTTTACGGTGCCCTGCCATGTCAGGGGTAAAGGTGAATCTAATTTTCCACTTATTGAAATCAAGAAATGAACTTCTATTGGTATTTGGAAGGTCAAAGTGATGGGTGTGGGTGGACGTATACAGACGTATACTTTGGTATTGTACGTTGTATGTTATTACGATTAGTAGACATTAATATATTAATTAGTTATATTCTACTATTCATATAAATAACTTCAATTCTGCATTCTGTTGCAGGTTAAATGGAAATCGAGCAATCAACCGAGCTTCACCTAATTTCATCATAATGTATGCAATTTGTGGAAATCAGGTACCATCAGTGGCATGTTTATAAACTTAAAGTTTTAAATATCTCCAATGTAAAAAACCGTTGTATATATATATGCTTTACGTTTTGTTATATTTTCAGATTTAAGATCCGTAAACAGCGAACGTGGCAGCAGCCTTATAATATGAGCTAGCTGCTCTCGTTCAATGAAATCAGTTACATCTAATTAGCATTAAAACTGTAGAGTTAGTGAGGGAAACCCCTAATTTTTTTGGGGAAAATGAAATGTCAGTTGTGTAAATGTAAATTTAATTAAACAAATTAAAGTCACAAAGACTACATATAAATTAAAGCGTTAAAGAATGCGATGGAAAGTCATATCCTTCAGCTGAAATAGTAACATGATTTTTATGTAGAATTCCTTTCCCTGACGGTTGAAATAACGTATGTAAGTTTGTATTATAATATGTGACTAGTTAGAAAATAAAAGGTTTTGACCTTAATCCAATTTTTGAATTAGGGTAATTGTATATTGAGGTTTCTTTGTTGGATTACATAAAATACTCGTTACTACTTTAATGACATTGAAACGGACCTGGAAGCTGTCTTAAACCGATTTATACATCTTATGAAGATTGAGACGGAAAACCATGTTAAATAACACATTTGTACTTCCAAAGCCATTGTAATTTTGGGACATGTCAGTGCAAGATAGACATAGGTTTTGGCAAAGGATATACAGCAAGGCGACAATTGTAATTTACTTCAACCAAGTGTGCGTCCCATTATCTTTAAATTCAAATTCCAGCAAATTGTCGAATGATATGAATACAATCTTATCATAGCTGTTTTATTTGTACCTCGTGTAGTTTTACAGACGTAGTATTTATTCTAAGCTTCGGAAAAAGATAGGTTTATGGATTCAAATTATGTTAAGTTCTGCTTTCTAAATGTTTGAACTGTTAAGCAATTGCTAAATCACAATTATTGGGTTGTGCAACGGTTTAACGAAATACATTATATAAGCAGAAACTCTATAGGACAAATGACTTCGTAAAAAAGCATTAAATACAGCTTGTTTTTATGTTACGCATTGAGCTAAAAGCCCGAAACATTTAATGAAAACTAGGTATCCATAATCAGACGAATAGTTTGTGGACTTGAAAGTTAAATGTAAATTAAAAAGTGAAATGAACATGCAGGATTTGAACTAAACGAGTGTAAGCACTTATGATGATGATGAAATTCAGACAGCGCTGCTTCTGGAAACTCTGCTACTGTTGCTATTCAGCCGTATAAATGGGTCAAGGCAAGGCCAATCAACGTAATAATATGAATGTGCATTGCAGGCGCTGAGATCACATTTTTCACGTACATAAAACTTTGGAACGGAATGGATAGAGTGATTATTCCCAGCTCAATTCTTGTCTTGTAGAAAATAAAAGTTATGCGTATTTATAAGGTATCTGTCACCATTTGCGCAAGCGATAATTGATATTTGTCAGTAATAGCTCATCTTTATTTTTGGATGTTTACGGTAAGGCTAGTGTAGTAGTAGTATTGACCAAACACCCGTTACTTCCCTGCATGTTTGATAATAATAATTTATTCAATATAAATATTATAGGACCTATTTAGATTTATTAGCTTATTACCAAGCGGTTGATTTATACGTGGGGAGGAAATTTACTGCTCAAAGAAACTCAAGCACTTCAAATGAATCATGAGAGAATAATTGCATAGAGCGTTGTGAACATTTCGTAACGCATAACCAATTTTTATATAGTAATACACACATCTTCTGTTCAAAATTGAAGTCTCAATGAGTTGGAATCTGCAATACTTAATTTAAAATTTTCCGAAAGAAAAGCAATAGCACGACCGATGTTGCAAAGGAATAATACAGATTGAGCACGTGACTATTAAATTTTATTTATTTTAAAATTTAAATATAACTACAAACGATTTAGTATGTATGTGCATAAATTTTTATCATTTTCCATTCCAATTATTGATTGCTCTATTGCATCACGTTCTCTTTCAATGGCTTGAACTTTGGATCTTCCTGAAGGATTCTTTGTTCTTCATTGGTACCCTCTCCTTTTTCTTTTCTCCAGTACAGTTCTAAAATAAAGGATGAGATAACCTAAGCGTTAAACTACTTAACTCTAACAGTTACAAATACAGTCAGATCATGACTAAAAATACAGTTAAGTAAATAAATTACCGCGACTATGAAGCACAGCAAGATTGCTACAAGTATGAATCCACTACTTGGTCTCATTTTGAAAAGAATTGCTTTTGATAGAGGTGGAAAACAACACCGTATGGACTTCTCAAATTAGTACTCAATACAAAAATGGAGTGCAAATACAATGGTGCGTTAGAGTTAATTTATGACTAAGAGGCGTGCTAACAGAGTTCACAATGCAGTTACTCCTAATGTACAATGTCAATGACGCTGTCTCTGACGAGAGGCATTGAACAATTACCTTTTAATCTAATGTACTAATGCTCAATTGCTAACAATAATAATTATTAAACTCAATTGCACACTAATTAATGTCGTCAGAAGAATCTGCAGTTACGTTTTATGACTTGTAATCTAATTAAATATCGAGTCTATTATGCTATCATTTGGCTATCTTTTAACTTGCTGAGAAATAATGTCTTGCTGAAGGTTTTTAGATTTGTAAATTATGTTTAAAGAAAGAAATAATGAAGCATGTTTTAGCCTGGCTCAAATTTCCGTTTTCTATCAATGAGGAAGAGGGAGAAGGTGCAAACCATTGTAGCAAACTGAAATAGAAAAGACAATATTAAACTTGCATTTCAGGGTGCAAACAATATCAAAAATCAGAGCCAAACTTACCTTTAGCACAAATATTTCATCCATGTAGAACGTATCCGAGCCAAGTCCCAGCGGAGATTCCAAGGACTCATCCAGAATTGTGGATGCCTTCATTTTCATGTCATAGCTCATTGTGTGTCGCTCCTCGTCACTCAATTCATTTCTTAGCCATCTTCGGAAGATCTTATTCTGGGAGTTAATTAAAACCAAAAAATCAAACCAGAGCTAATTTCATTATTTAGGCTTTCAGTCGTCATTCATCTCCCACTTACCACAGCGGCAGCACTAACGGTCAGGTAGTAAGCTGCCCACACTTTCATGATTTGAAGAAAAAGGAGAAACACTCCTAAATCATATTCGCTTTCTAATACCAATATTACGAGAATATTTGCACAGGTAAGTAAATTGCTTGCATGGGCTACTTTGAAAAGTCCTCCAAAAGCATCATCAATGCAATTCGACACATTTTGTAGCTGCTTGTGAATCTTCAATACATCGTCAACAGTTGAGCAACCTTGAGTTATATCACGTTCAAATTTCTTGGACAAGTCGTACATCGTCATTGCAGAGAAAAGCATGATGTCGTTCACCACGTAGTCCACAAGGATGCCGATGCTTCCCATGACTATTCCTAGTGTACCAAAGGTAATGGTTACCGGAGTGAACACTGTTGCGTATGATTCCTCCAGCACGTCAAATTCCATGTCAATTTGGGTGATGTTTGTTGTCCATACAAATAAGTTCAAACTCATGCGAAACGACTGGTGCAGAATGCACTCAGAAGGAGACCATTCCTCGACACGTCTATTGCGTACACGGACCCATCCAAATATTACCTGAACGGCTGCTGCTGCAAGAGATGCTAACCCGATACCGACTGCATAGATGCAGACCTGTGTGTAGTTTAGTTTTTTATAAATATATGCAAATACTGAGATAAACTGCTACATAAAAAATATTTCGTAGGTTACCTTAAGTCTTTGGTATTTTCCACACATTGTTTCCTGCAAAACAGATAATCCTTCAAATATTTTTACTACCTGGTTTGACCTTGAGGACACAACAGCAACAAAGTAAAGCCGTTTTGCACAGTTGAAAAGGGCACGACCAATCACAACGTATTTATGCATGTCTTCTTTCTCATCAGATCCATACATTACCATCCGTAGCTTGATTGTCGTGCAAGCGTCCAAAATCGCCAGGATTGTCAGCAGCCAAAAGAAAGCCTTGAGAGAAGAAATACCACTTTTAAATTGAGTTTGAACCAAATTGAGAATTTATATAGCGAAAGAAGTCGTACCTTGTGAATCATGTAGCTTAATGAGTTTGTTTTATTCCAGAACTCTTTAAATGATGCGAGTCCAACAAAGTGTAGAAAGCAAAAGTAATACTCCAAATAGTGCCTTGATCTGGAATTTTCTAGACTTTTAAAATCTGCCTGTATATTGAGCTCTTCAGAATCGCAATCGGATACTATGTTTTCAGTAGATATCTTCGATTCCAGCAGATTTCCAGAGTGCAAAATCTCTTTTTTGCTATCATGCTGCTCGCTAGCAATCTCCAAAGATGCTACATCAATTCGTAAAGTTGAATTTATTAACTCCTTCAGGCGGAAGGATCGGCGTCGTGTTGTAGACATGATTTTAGGTTTGGAATTATGAAGAACAATGAGATACACGTTTGGTAAGTAGCAGTGAATGAAAGAAACTGACTCACAACACACTTTCCAGGGTTTAAAAAGCCGGAAAGGTGAATGTTTAATGGAATTCATTGATATTGTTAGCGTAATACCAAAAACATTTATATGTATGCAAATACCATGCTATTACAATGAGAAATAAGTAGTATTGAATTTTCGCCAAATCCATTCTCGGGTTTACCATTTGCGAACAACAACGACATTCTCTCGAAAGACTCGGCCATGCATAAAAAATCGTGTAAAAATGCCAGTTCGTTGTCATTTTTGCGTGATGTTTCCCCTCTAAGTAAACAAAGGGTGAAAGCTTGTGCTAAGCGTCTGCTATAAATATAAAGACTTGAAATATGTATAGAAGCAGGAAGTATCACCTTGCTTTGCAATCCTAAAATTTATCATGAGAATGACAGTGTGCTAGATTTTGTAAGTGTACAGGAAGTTGGCTTTTCTGAAGGAATACAGAAAAGATCAAACACGGAAAATTGATTTCTCAGAGAAATTTCATATGGTCAAAAGGGATGCAGTTTTTAGGGACTGCCACCCTATATTTCAATTGTATAGCCCAAATATAAAGATAACGTACATTATCATAAATCATACAAAACTATGCGACTACAATCCAAGAAAGTCAAAAGTGACCTTGATTGCGTACAAATTACTGCACTGTAGAAAATGAACTGCGAAGATTGGAAGTAATGCGTACTATTCATGATAAACCACTACTACTTTGTTTACCCCATAATACACTTTCTCTTCCAGTTCATGAAAGCAGACACGTCCAGTCGTGTCGATTCCTTAGAGATTCATATTCATTAATATTGCACCGTGCACTGTTTAAAGTTTTCTTACAGAGAACTAACGAGAAGTGGCTGTTAATAACACCTTATCATGCGAGTTTACAGCATAAAAACAACTTATCAATGATTTTAATATTTGAGCTAATTGTAATATTCATAAATATATCAACAAGTAATTAAATACAAAATCATTAGTAAACAATCATAATTAAAATTAGTGTTACGTACCTATTATAATATTATATAACAATTATTCCAGCCGTGACTGTTGATAGTCTTTATTGCTGTATTTAATAAGGTACAGTAAAAGGATAGTTGATCAAATGTATGAATGACAACAGTTACGGCCAAAAAATCAATATATTGGAGTAAAATTTTTGATACAAATATAAAACTGCTATTAAAAGCTCGCATACTTTTTACTTTATGTAACATATCCATCCCGTATTTTTGTCGCGAAATGATCCAAATTACGCAAAGTTAGACAATGCACATGTAAAGGTAACTTTGTTTCTCAAAATAAATTTAATTTTCTAACTGTGGTACATATGTAACAGAATGTTCTTGGCAGTGCACAGTGTGGGTGAGCTCCTCATAGCTTCTCGTACAATGTTCCTATTTGTGTATGAAAAACCCCAAGTTCCGTTAAAGTACTCCCACTATGAAAAACACTTATATACAAAGATTATCTGGCAGAATACTATTTACGACCATTGAAGTATTGAGATGCAAGTATATCCAGCGCTCAAGTTCATTCTCACGTTGCTCATAATTTTGAGAGCAACACACAATTTTTCAGTGTACCTACTCGGTCTTGGTATTGAGGGGTTGTATCGCAAACTGTGACTTAATTCCGCATACAATGGTGTAGAAGCATTTGCTAACAGTATGGTCCACAGCAGCCCAGACTTTTATACGAGCACTAGGTTAATGTTCGACAACTTTGAATCCAACACTCTACTATTCTGCGTGAGAAAGACCAAAAGGGAGACACAGTGGCTGCAGTTTAGCACTTGGTACGAACCGTTTACACATGAAATATGGATTGGAACTATATTAATCCTACCTATCGCCTTTTTTCGTTCGTACAACTTGTACCGTACAATCTTCACCATCAAATTGAATTGGTCGCTGGTGAACTAATTGGATTTCTTGCGAGCGTTTTTGGTGCCGATGTTAAACCTCGTCATTTTGTTGTGGTTTGCTCACTCGCTTTTATGTTGAGCCAGCTCTATTCTAACGGGTTTACGAGTATAATTACCGTCACACTGCCTCCCCCACAGCCCTTCATAACATTAAGA
>JAQGAP010004319.1:0-10682 GCA_034697805.1 Orchesella bifasciata
GTAAAATTTTCTACAATTGACAATGTCGCATTAGTGTAACTACCCCTAGGGGAATCTAATTGACAATAAACAATATTGTTATTATTATTATTATATATTAATTATTAATCCGTAAAATCCAGAGAAAACTTTGAACGTTGATATCAGCAAGAAGTGTCATTCCAAATAGTAGAGTTGGAATCGACTAGACAGAAATGGTCTAATTGTTTTCACCTGCTTTCTCTGTGCTTTCATCAAATATTTGCAGTTCACCTTCGCAGCCTGTTTGCTGACTTGACGTACGAATAATTTTGATGTAACATTTATTATTTTCAAATTTTTTCAACGCCGAGGTTAAATGCATATTTTAAGGGGAAAACAAGACAAAGCAAATATTTTGAATTAAATAGAGAAGTCTGTCTGCAGAAATATTAAACTTCCAAAACCCATTTTAGTTATATTTTCTCGCCTTTTCCATGTAATATCTTCACTCTTATTATATTTTTAAACACCACACTTAAATAAATATTTGAAGAATATTCTAAGTTTCACTCCTCACATTTTCGTCAAAGTTTACCCCAAACTAACATACTCGTACAGTTGCCAAGATGCTCTCCCAAAAGATTCTGAAAACGTATGGAAACGCTACCAAACTAGCTTCGTCTTTCCCAGGGTTTCCAATTAGCTACAATGATAAAACTGGGGTATTAGAGCGCGACAAAGACGGAAGTAGCATGATCTATTCGTCCATATACGTTGGATCACTGGGAATAGCCTTCTTGCTAAACCTCATATTTGTAACGGATGACACAATACTACTTAAATCTCTCCAGCTATTTTGGTCCCTATTCTTCATTCTGATGGCCTACATAAACTGGTGTTTTGGCAACAATTATCAACAAGTCATTGGATTCTTTAACAATTTTGCTTCAGTTGAAAAAAGAATGCGTAAAGGTATAATTATTTTACATAGTAGAATTTACTTAAATCGGTTGTTTATCACGCAAAGCATTTCAATATTTCAGATGGCTTCACATTTGACGAAGATTGCAAGCTTAAGATTGCCATACTGAGTTGTGACTACTTTCTAAAACCATTCCCGGTCATGTCGATTTTATGGGGAATAGGCAGCATGTTGATGCCATGTCAACCGGTCAATTTCTTTTCCTTCATCACTCCCACATCGGTTTGCAAAGTTGTTAATTTGGATAACTACTTGGCAACCATCTGGATAATTGTATGGAGAGCTGCTCTCGGAATCTCAAACGTTCTCACTTTCTACGTGGCATGTGTTCCAGCCGCGATACAAGCCGTGCAGATTCTGTTACCAGCAATGTGTCTCAGGGAAAATGCCAAGGTGTTTACAAACCACATCAAAACGACTGCGAAACAACGCATGGAAAAACTGATGAAGTTTTACAAACAAACCCAAATATTGACTGGTCTACAAAATACATACCATCGACAATTGATGCTGTATTGGATGGAAGTAAGCTGTTTTGCACAGATATCCATGACTTACGTCACGATTCGGTGTATGATAGCGTCATCATCAACTATTCCGCTATTCTCCCGGTTTGTATGTTTGTTATTTGCCCTGAACACTTTTTGGGGCACACTGGCATTATTTGGAATGGCATCGGAACCGTATGCGTGCTCAAGTAGAGCTATCGAGACGGCAAAACAGGAAATGCAGACGTCAGACAGGCATGCACGACGACGGATAAGGTCACTCCGAAGCTTGAAAATTGATATAGGAACCATGAACTTTGTTGAGCAAGACACTTCAATTAATCTGCTGGACTTTGGTATCAAGAGGATCGTTGATCTGCTTTTGTTGCATTAAAAATAAGTCGTTTTCATGGGTTGACGTAGTTTTTTGAAGATTTCTGAACAGGAATATGTATGAAAAACTAATAAAACATAATAAAAAAAGTAGTAAAACAATTAAGTTTTGCAGACATCACTAATTTTAGACATTGAATTGATGTTTTTTGGTAGTTGAAATACAAAAACTAGAAACAAAAATATATTGGGTGGTAGTATAAACTATCTACAGCCACAAACATATAAATGAAATTTTGTTGTGAAAATGTATTTCTTAAGTTTAAGTATGAAAATAAATGAACTCATTTATTCGGGAAGAAAATGTCGTGCCACACAATTTATTCTATAAAATTGGCATTTTATTACTGAAATTCTACCCATTATTCCAAAGCTCAAAGAATATCAGCCAAATGGAAAGCTAAAAATGGGGACAGGTGGAATGTTAACTCGTCTACAGCACCTTCCACCCCCAAAGCAGCTGCCACTTCTCCGCAATGGCCTTGGACATCGTCTACTGCATCGACCACCTCTTCGCTGACAAGTTTGGGCAGTAGCTATTTTTAAAAAAATTATTTAAAATCCCATAACTGTTGCATAAAAAATAGTAAAAATTTAGTAATATTCTCACCGGTGTCCGCAATAATACAAAAACATAGCAAAACTAAAACAAATAATGCGGAAAGGCTTCTCATTTTCCTTAATAATGTCCTTGGTACGAAATGCTGTAATTGAACTTGGTAACTTAAGAAAGTCTTTAAAAATTCTCAATGCTTTGGCTTTGAATGATTACACAACCGACTTCTGTGTAGGTGTCTGATCAACTGAACTTGGATATCGGAGGCTTTTGGTGATTTCATTATAAGCAACAAATGTTCTAAATCTAAATTTGCAAGTCAAATTTTATTTCCCAACATAAAATCCTGTTTCAGTGAAATTCTTTATGTCATGCATTGAAATAGATGTGTTCAAACGTCATCTGAATCAAGACCTCCAACCACAAATCTAATGGACTAAACCTTTTGTAACGATTCCAGCGATATCTGGGATTGAATACGAAAAGGAATTTAAATATGAATGCAACAGATGTTGAAACTTCTCATCTTACATATTCAATGCGTCATTATATAGAACCTATCAAAAAGCCAATTGTAAAATACCCCACAGAACGAATAATTTTATTTTGAGTTGCTTTCAAATTCAGTAGGGATTTTTGGTACAAACCATTTTCGTGTATTATCAATGGACATTCGCAGAAAATATTTCAATTATTAATAAATGTATGATGTTGTCATAATGCATAATGAATATAGTTTAATTGCTGCAGGTATGATGTATTTTGCTGCGTGTATTAGCCTGATTAGTCCTGCACTAGACTCCGCAATAAATGCGTTACTAGTTTGCATGCACACAATTCATTCAATTTTGACAAAGCAGACGTCAGCACCATGTCATGTATCACACTCCTCGCTATTTCTCTAAAATTTGTACACGCTGTTGGCAACATTCCGAAAAGTATTGCAGCATGAACCTGGTTAAAATAGATATTTAACATTTGAGCTTTCCTATATAACATGTATTTAAATTCAGAATCGTTTCGAGTCCCATTCAGAATCATTCCTTGGTAAAAGAAGCCAACAAGCATATAAATCCCTGCAACAATTGCTGTACCCCAAATCGCTTTCCAAATTAGCCAGTTTCCTACAGCAATGAGGAGGATTTCTACCATTTTCAGCAGCAAACCATTCGTTTTCCAATTGGGGCAAAGTGCGTTCGTTACCGCAAGAACGGCAAGAAAGTTTTGTGGAGAGTAAGAAATTAGACCGCAAGCGTCTCCTAAAAACCAAGGGGCAACGGCTGACATAAATAATAATATCTTGCAGATTGCCCGAATCATGATAGCTGACTCTTCTTCTCGTGTGCTTTCTCGATTAGCCCCATGTGCGATGTCAAGAAGGGAATTGAGAAACTTGGCACATATTTCCGGTTTCTTGTAGCTTAGAATAGGATCCAAGGTTCGAGAAATAGGGAGCTTGTCCAAACAACAGTCAGGCTCAGTTTGATATGCCTCCCTGTTTCTTGTATTGCCCAATTGTTTGTGCATTAAAGATTCCATGAAGTACTCCAGTCTAAACAAGCATTTTCATCTTTGGTGAGACGGATATTCGTCCAGTTTCTTCATTCCACTTAAAGCTACAGACAGGGATTTGAAATGCATGTTTGTACACTGTTATGATGAATGGAAGAAATTCCTGAACTTTTAACATTTTCCCCGAGTCTTTAACCAAAAAAACATTGTATAAAAATCTAGTGCTTGTAGTTCACTCTGTGTCTAGTCGCCGACTGACCCTTGGTCATAATGTTCCAGCCAGAAAATAAAGGGAGGAAGGAAAAGTGTTAACTGATCGTGTCTTGACTCGTTTTGGTTTCACTAAAATGATATATTTGGCATCAAAAACAACTTTCCTCATGTAACACCGTACATCGCAACATTAAAATTAAATTCTTGCTCATACGTCAATTTTTTAGCGTTTTTCGTACGTCAAAATCTTTTAAAATTAATTTACGCCTATTGCCCAGCGACTATTACATATTTATCGGAAACGTCCTAAATATCAGTTATTCAAGTAATCGACCCTTTTTAAAGTCTTCAAAAATCAATTTTTGATGACTTTTTTATTTTAAGCAGTTTTTGGAACTTCATTAATTGCTCATCGCCTTTCAAATTTCTTACTTCACCTAAATTAAATATAACGGAACTTTGCAGTGTGCAAACTGGTTGTCTACTGCACCAGAAGCTCTCTAACCAGACTAGAAAAGACAAGTGATCCACATCATGACAAAAACAAGACAAGCGCATGACATGCATATCGTATCACAATAACGTACTTTGTCTTTCATACTCACATAAGTAGTTTATCAAAGTCAAAATAGTTGTCCATTTTGAGACAAGGTCAGCCTAGCTGAAAAATAATAACACTTCATGACAGACGGCGCGACAAATTCAAGAACTTACAATCGAGACTGAAGATGATAAATGAGTGTCTTGTGTGATTTTTTAACAGGTAACTTTCTGATTGAAAGCCTTTTTGTAGACAGGATTGATGTCAATTTTATTTTCTGTTGTGTCAAATTTCAGTTGAATGTGGAAGGTCGATGACAAAGAGCAGCTTGTTGTCATTTTAAATTCTGTTAAAAATGGAAACAGCTTTTATGATACATTTTACTACTTACGTAATGATGATAATTTTCATCGTCAATCATCAATCTTATTATCCACCATTACCTTAGAAAAAAAAGTTTTCTAAAACCTAACAACTAAACTATTCCCATAACTTTACCTCAATTACTCTGAAAAGTCTGGAGTCGACATGAATGGGTCAGATGAGCAAGATAAATGAGCCTGGATTCACGACGCATAACCATCCTTAAAGATTTGTTGTTAATAAAACAAAATAATGAGCAAAAAGCCCAGTTTGAGAGAAATAGGAATATCGTTGCTTAATGTTCCAAGTAAATTCACTAAACTGAAATGAACTTGGGTCGAATGAGAATCTCTTCAAGCTGTAAAACAACTTACATGACGCTGCAAATTTTCCTATTTCCCATATCTGTTAGTGGCAGTAGGAATAATGTACATGTTGCATTGTTTTGTTTTAAGGAGACAAAAAATTATTCCTGCAGCAAATGAATAATTGCGACAATTCGTTACAAATTGGCACGCGAAAACCAACACCAGTAAAATCTACAAACAAAATAAATAAAAGTCAGCCGAGCTTTTTGACAGAATACAAGACAGGTACATGACTGGTATGTCAACTTGACCAAATAAAAGTTAGCTGTGCTTGGCTGGGCAGTTTTTAGTGTCAAAATATATGTTAAAAAATTGACAGTAGAAAAATGAGCTTTTGAATGAACGCGAAAAACGTATTTACATGAAAACAACGGTTCCTGTAGCTCCTTCATCTCATTAAAATTCTGTTGAAATGTCTGCAACTTACAACAAAATGATGCATCCAATTCTTGTAAATAGCTTCATGCACTCAACATAAATCGTTTGCAGAATATTTAGTTCTGATTACAAAGTGCGAATATAATGATGGTTTTAATTCTTCTTCGGTAATTAGGAAGCGTGTGAAATTGATAAGAGAAATTGACAGTAAGACTTAATAAACTATTTCGATTAATGGAGATCCTAAGTGGCGATTTCGTATTATCATTATTAGTTATCATTTCAATTAACACAGAATCGTTCAACGCTTTCACAAATATTATCCTGTTCTTCTTAAAACAAAGCTGTAGATTCATATGGCTGTGACTACATTTTCTTAATATTCAGGAGCACGAAAGAAAGAAATGGAAAAATTTAAAAGCTTTTAATAAATCAATGTTTCAATCTATCCCAAATGCCACCCTTGCTCGTTTTATTTTGCCCATTTCTTCCATCAAATTTCTCAACAACCATCTTCAACGGAAGTGGACTATTTAGACAGTGCGGCATGATTGCTACAAAAAGATTCTTGATTAAATTGTCCGTTTTCAGAGAATTGCTTTTAAAGTTATCACATTATTTTCAGTTTCTTATACCCATTTCATCCGGATTAGATCTTGGAATGTAGAAACTTTGCACGCCACATTTTGAGCAAAACATATGCTTGGCTTGGTGAGTCCCAAACGTGTACGTTGTCAGCTCTGTATGGCCTGCGACGAGCTTGAAGTTAGAAGCAGGAACGATAAAATGCATATTCTGCTTTTTATTGCAAATGGAACAACTGAAACCAAAAGAACACAATAATGAAAAACGGAGAAAACAATTTAATTAAAATTTTTCATATGTTTGGTACTCACTTGCAATCCACAACTCGGAGTTCTCGAGGAGCAAGAACTTCGAAACGGATGGCTTCGCAGTGGCAGCTACCACTGTATTTCAGCATTGCCGACATGACCCTTAAACGTTTGTGCTAGCAGACAAAGTATTTGCAAAGGAACTATCACTATCACTTTATCTAGTCCACCGATCATATATGTTTTTAATTGAGGAACTGTTAATATAAAACCTAACACTTCAAAACATGTTCCAACCGCACTGCATAAAACGATTTGTTGCTTTCACACCCTAACTAAACACCGATTTTACCTCTCACCAACAACCACGCATAAAATTTTGTCGTTTCTCACCACTTATAAGCAAATCTTTTCACATACAGTTTGAATTCATCAAGGCTATTTTCATTGCTTTCCTGGCTGAAAAGAAGCTGATGATGATGAATGGGTGAAATATAAAGCCTAAGTCAAACTTCCTTTCCAGACCACCTAGAAATGGCGAAATGTGTAAAACAAACGGTTGGAGGGTTAGTTCCAGACAAATAATTGGTCATCACAAGTAATTGGCAATGTGTGTAGTTTCAGGTTTGGCACGTCAATGTAGTGTACTAGAAATAAATTCGCGTGTAGCAAAGTATCACACGTTCTACAATTGTTTAATTTCAAACACATTTTTACTGCAGCACAATAAAACCATTGTCTCCAGTCGCCACAATTATTATATTTCCGTTTGAGATGTAGTCGTTTATTTGGCTGTCATTAAGTCTTGACATCAACTTTTGTCAACATTTCTGCTGAACTTCTTCCAAAATAATACACTTATGTAACGAGCAAAATATGTCTAACTTATGATTATAGAGCTGCGATGTTCAAGTCAAAACATTTCTTGATATTCTGACAAGGCCATGAGCTTTTAAAAATCGAAGATGGACAAAAGCTAAATGGTTTTAACTTTCAACACAACGATGATTAATGAGTAAACTTGTGGGTTCGTGTCAGTTAATTTCTGAGCAAGTAATAAGCGCTTGACCTCCTACGACTTCACAAGAAATTGATCAGCGTCGCTGCTAATTATAATTCGTGAAGCTCACACGGAATATATTTTACGCTCGTTGGGGGAACCCACACTCACAGAAAATCAACACGAACACGACTGCTTCCACCTTTTCACGTCGGCAGTCGAACGCGAACTGACTGAGGAGTTGTGGTATGGGCATGTTTTTTCCTCATTTTACCCTTGCTCGGTAAATGGTTGTGGAGGAGAGAATGAGAGAAATACACATACACCTGTGTGAAGTGCCTTCCTACTTTTACAAGGCTTTTGCTTTTTTATGATGAGCATAAAGAGCAGCATCAGCTCATCTCATTTTTCCCCATTCTGTGCAAAGTAGACCCCAATAGTTTTTTTCTATTTCCTGATGTACTTATATGTTACTTTTGGAAGACAAATTTTCAATCATAACTTGAATGTCTCATTAACAATTCTTATCATCTTTACAAAGAAAATGAGACAAATTGCGGAAATTAAGCGTACCAAATGACTATCAATTTACTTATGAAATCGAAGTTTTTATTGAAATGAAATATACATCAATGAATTGTCAATTTTTGTATTATAAAAAATCTTTGATGTGGCAAGTTTATTGATATGGTACTCAAAAAATACGATACAAAAATTCAAGAAAATAGGTGAGAGATAGTAGAATGTTATTTTGTAAGAATGGTGTTTCTATAACTTATGAAAAAGATGTTGCAGATGAAAAGCTGAAGAAAAAAAAAGCCACATAAAAAACACACACAAAAGCAGTTGGTATTTGAGCTATGACAAATATTTCTCAAGGTTCGTTGACCAAACTCAGGTCACCTGCAAAATTTGAGATTTCAAATACTTTTCAAGATTTAAAACAATTCGGTTTATTATTCGTCGTGCGCACTTCAAAACTGTCAACCCACTTATTGAAACTCAGATACACTCTTAATAATTTGAGACACAAAACACATCCATATCTGATCACTGAATGCTCCACTTGACAAAAACAAAATAGATGACACAAAGGCAGATTGAATATGACAAGTTGACTTGTCTCTGTGTACAGTTTTCTATATTCTGGCATGTATCCTGGTTAGACTACTAGACCTTTCATATGTAAAGTTTGCGAGCTTTGTTTTTGCTTGAATTATCTGTATTGATTTCATCTTCTTTTCTTTTGTATCTTAAAAATATGAATAGTCATCAAAAAATTATTTACATATCAAAACAAAGCTATAATTGAACACAATGGAATCTTCCATTCACTACAAAATTAATTTGATCCTTTCTTATTCTTTCATAACCATTTTAAAAAATTTGAGGGTTTGCATGAATCAATCCATTCCGGTGGTCAGTCATTGACTTTCGACTATCTCTGCATTTTTAAATGCGAAGTAAGTTTTTTACATTAACTCTTTTCTTGCCTGATATCACGTACAATGATAAATGCTTGTGAAGAGGTAACGCGTAAAAAACATGAGGTGAATCTTCAATTTATCAGAAGCAGGTGCTCAAATGATGATGATAATCTTGCTTTGCTTTGGGATTCAACTACGCGTTTTTGTAATGGTGATATTGCTGATGGCATTGAACACTGAGCACTCTCCGTGCCTATGTTATGTGAACGTATTGACATTTAATGTCGTGTGCCTGTCTTCTCACTTTTCAGATGATTTTTTCACTATGGATGTTTACCACTTAAAGAAATTACATGGAATCCATTTATTTCGATACGTAATGCAATTACTCATAAACGGTTTCCACAGCTTGATATTAGAATATCTTTAATCATAACATGAAATTTAAATTAAATACTCCATTCTACGCTGACGGCAAAATACACAAATAGGAAACAATGAAAAAAATTTAACGAATTTTGAATAAGTACATGTTTTTATTGCAGTTTGAATTCAAATAATTGCTAAAAGTTGAAAGTATGCCTGGTTATAAAATTTCGACAAAAAAACAATCAACAATAAATTGAAAATCTAGCGAATGGAAGCAACGAGATTTTATTAAAAACATTATATAAGAATTGCTTAGTGTATTGGGGGGGGGGGATTGAGAGACTGGAGATTTACTAAAGCATCATCCTCCTATGGGAATTTCAACGTCAACTGGGCCATTTACAAATCCAAATGGCGACTTACAGCATCTGCTTGCGTTTTCGGGACAGCCAACACCACTTACACGAATTCGGGGAAAACACCGTCGGCGTTGGCAAACACCTCCGTTCTGCCAACATGTTTGTGCAGTAGCTGCCGAATTAAAGAATGCAAATAAAAATTTAAAACTCTGGCAATAAATTTTATAAAAATTTAAGAGTAAAATTCAATTACCATCATCCAGAAGTGCTGACATGATCAAACAAATTGCAGTCAACACGATGAGGACGTTTTTATTGGCAATCTTCATCGTAGTATTTAAAGTGCAAGAGGGGTAAAAGGTAAATACTTGTGATTTGCTCAATTCCAACTATAATCATTTCAGTGGACTGCTCTGCTTAAATAGTTTGACTTTGCGGATGTACTCAAGCTGGTTTACAATATTTTGTACACTGCAAACGAAATAAATGTTGTTTTCATTTGTTCTGTAAAACGATGAGCTATGCCGTATGTATTTCAATGAAAATTATGTTAAAAGCTCATCGAGAAATATTGGAAGTAATTACGTTGTTAAATCATCTACAATTTCTGAGATTTTTAAAGAAATTTCGTTGAAACACGGAGCCTGTTTATACTTCGCGTTATAAACTATTTATTAGACAAAAATTGACACCTGTTTGCGCAATGTGTGTGAATAAAAGCCACATAAGTGGACTGAAAAACGCAGCTGTACGCGTTTCGTTATTCTGAACGACATTTAATGCGCTTATAAATGACATTTCGTGCGATTATGACCATTTAATGCGATCATTTCATGCATTAAGCGATTTTTTTGAATTTACACGCTTAAAACTCTATGAATTTGTAAATTTAAATTTAAACTATTGTAACCATTCGATTCAGCATCTCAAACTACCCCT
>JAQGAP010004320.1:0-10682 GCA_034697805.1 Orchesella bifasciata
ACAAATAGAATATGCATTTTGGCCCGTTTCCAATTTTTCGAATGAAAAGATGCTGAAATATTTTCCTTAGGACTCTCCTTGCTTGCTACTTCGGGGTATTATAATCTCATTTCCTAAAGGAAACGTTCAAGCCTGCTTGTACGCTTTTGTATTCAGTTATGTCAGTATGCGTTGATCCTGTGTGTAATATGTCAATTCGTGATTATTGGATGTACCAAATGTCATAAGGTTCGTTCATAAACTTCATTCCATATGAATCAATTGAAATATTATGAAACTTTTATGCCAAAGTCATTCTGTTGCTGAATATAATGAAGTTTTCAAACTGTATGTAAAGTGAATGAACATCATTTTATTTTGCTGACACCCTTAATCAAACTAACAACGCTTAAAAACATTAGACTAACAAAGTTATTGAGTCTGTGAATAAATAAAATCGTAGTAACGAGTCTAGTAGCACCTTTGAAGTTTATGTAGCTTATGGAAATAACATCCTGTCTAAGACCTTGCGGGCCAACCAGCACCTGGAGCTGGAGCATTTCCTTCATGGATAAGCTCCTCACCTTGGCCGACGGCACCAACTCCCTGGACTGCGGACCAACCGTTGCTGATAACATCAATGTTGGCTCCTTGGGCATCAGCACCGAGGTAGTCATAAGCGTATCCGCTGTTGGAGGCAGAGTTTCCTTGATAAGCACCAGATGAACCGTCAGGGCTGATGATGCTCTGTTGGTAGTTGGAAGCACTTTGGTACAAGCCGACACCGCTGCCAGTGCTGACGCTGAGGACGGCTGGTGCGTCCCAACCACCACCTTCAACAGTGATGACGGCATCGTGCTCAGCGACTGCACCTCCTTCACCAAAAGCTTCAGAAACTCCAGCCATGTCGATAATAGTGGGATCTATTGATAAAGGAAAAATTGAAAAACAAAAATTAGTTTCAAAATCAGGAATGAGTAAATTCAAAACCTATGTGCTTTGTAAAATGTAAAACTTACTCGCTGGAGGTGCTGACCATCCGCTTGGTGGAGGTGAATTCCATCCCTGTCTGACGACGCGGGTTCCTCCGTAGACTGAGGAAACGAGGAGGAGGGTAAAACAAATGCTAGCAATTGGATTCATGGTGAATCTGAAGATTTTTGGTTAAACTGTGAAAGGAAAGTTTGTTCAGCTCTGGTTAAGTGGCAAGAGAAGAGTGTGAGAAGTTACAGAAATCGAGCTGGTTTATATAGGTCCTTCAAAAACACCCTTTAATTGCTCTTCAAAGGGGTAAAGATACAATATTTGCATTTTTACATGTTACATGTTAGGTACTTTTTCATTTTTTGAACCCAAAAAAGTATTAAGAAAGTATTTATAAACATAACGTGAAACAAACAATAAAAGAAATATTTTGAGTAAGTACCCATGTAAAACGTGGCCATGTGCATAAGTTAGAGCAAAACCAATACGACAGCTTTCACACACAACACATGCTGGTTTAAAGTTCAACCACCTAACATTTTCATCAAAGGGATTTAAAAGGATTTAAGAATATTTTTCGTAAAAAAAGGTAGGTTCAACGAGAGTGGCGACAGGCGAAATTCATTCAAAAGATATTTTTAAATAGATGAATGTGTTGAACTGACAAGTAGGCAGCTATATTTACACAAACTTAACGTTATCCTATTGTATTATGATATTAATATCCAGTTCAATCCAAAACTGGGATGTCCAATGTCCATCTACCAACCAAAAAATTCGAAAGCTATTGTTAGCCATGAGCATATGATGGGCTCAAAGTGGTAAGCTAAAGTCTTTATAAAAATGCAGTCACCACAAAATATCTTTTGGAAATGCAGAATTCAAAGTAATTTCAAGCATAATATTTAAACATCAAGAGTTTGTCGGTTATGATTAATTGAAAAACATTTAAATACGAATTTAAATACAATGCTGGCTTGAATAGAGCAATTAAATCCTTTCCACAAAGAATATCAGCATAAAAACTCATGCCAAAACTAGAAACGATAGGATAGGTGGTTAGTTGAAAATCAAACCAAAGAAAGTATAAGCATATCAATGAATTTATAAGGACACTCATTGCCTCCTGTCATTTATCTCCGACGACGTTCCCTTCGAGACCCCGATAGATTTTCTCTTGAGAAGGAAGACTAAAACAAGATGTATAGTATACAAGTCTTTTCATGTTCCTTTCCTTTATCCATCCATCCATCCCAAAAGATCTATGATTCCTTCCAAGTAAAAAAGACGGACAGAGAAAAAAGAATAAAAGATGTTACCAGCTTGCTCTTCCTTGTTTTGATCTTCCTCTGTCTATCTCGCGTCATGTATGGATATCATATGGATATAAAGAGTATAACATACTACAGATCGCTCTCACATCCCCAGCTATATGCGATGTGTAGTCATCAAGTTTTTTCCGGAGAATACATTCTTCCCTTTTACACTTCACAAAATCGCAAGCAGCTCGACAAGCGAATATAAGCTGCATAAAAAAGAAGTGAAAAACGCAAGCCGGGATCGAGAGGGGGAAAATATTCTGTTCCTTGCTCAAACCGACAGAAAAGCTAAGCAACTGCTTTTTCATCATCAGGAAAAGAGGAATAAGGCTGAAAGGAAAGAGGAGATAAAAACGGAGGAATGAAGAAGCACGTCTTTATGCTACACACTTGTTAGCTCACTCAAGGAAGTCTTCCGCTTATACAAACTCACTTACAATAATAATATAATCTTCAACTTTGTTCTGATATCATCATAATCATCATTTTTGTCGTCACATATCGTGATCATCAACGGCAACAGTATCAACACTGTTGTATCACTATCATAATCACCATCACATTATCTTGCCTTTTCTTCTCTTCCTCTTCATGTATGACGACCTTCAGCGGGCAAGTAGGCAAAATATATGGTAGCATTCAACAGACAAGTTTGGAAAAAAAATGGCTCATTAGCATTGTCGTAACGCATTCAGTTCACTTGTCACTCTCAAATATGACAGTTATGAAGTGATTCCAATTATATACGCTACGACGCATGCTACTTGATAGTTTCCATCCTAAATTCATGACTTGAGTTTTTTGAAATGATATGGGAAGTTACAAGGTTTTAAAAAATGACAAAATAAAAATATAAATCAAGTTAGATAAATATGTTTAAATTTTAACTCCTTGTCTTTATGTAAAGTAAATATTTTTTCGAAATAGGTTCAGTTTTATTACGGATCGATAATAATATGTTGATTGTGGTATCGTATTGCGTATCGCATGATAAGTACACACATGCATGTTTATAGTCTTCATAAAAAAAGACTGACTTTAAAAAACATAAATATATCTTTCTAGCCAAACACTGCAAGCAAAATCAACATTGCTATGTTTTCGATAGTGTATAATGTGTTCATAAAAAGGTTCCATATCTTATCGTCTCTTTACCATGTGATCTCTAAGCTTATACAGATGTATGCATCAGCGAACTTCGTACTCATTTTTACGAGTACTCGAGTAGTAGAGAATGCTTTCAGAAAATAATCTACCATATGGAAAAATATCGATATCGTTCGTTTACATCTTATGAAGACAATACTCTGCCCTCGAATTGGTAACTCTGTATGGAACTATGAGGCTTTTTGATAATTTCCAAGAATGTTTTAAGATAAGGCACAAATATGGGCATTTAGAAATGGACAACGGACATTATGAGTATGCATAGAAAAACATTTATGACCAAATATTGTTAGCTTCGCTTGAAGTCAAAGTACAAAGGTTGTAGTTGTCGGTTCGTCACCATCACCAGGTTCAAACCAAAGGGTACATGCAACACAACTCCACGAAAAACACAGTAAAGGTGACCCTTTGAGGCGTTGTATGTAGCTGGAGTGTGGCTCATCATTCATTTGGTAGCCTGCCGTTCCTTCATATATCGTATTTGTACATAGGTTTATAAAGTGTATCATATCACCCATGCTTCTGATGTGGCCATTATATTCTTCAGCCATACTAGCATTAGCGAAGACTTTCTCCTTGTAAGCATGTATCTGCACTATAAGAGCGTTGCAATACGGCAAAGGCTATAACAGTAAAGCTTTATTGCGTGCTTTATTACATGGACGAAAGCTTCATTGAACTGATCCGACAAGAAGATTGATGCTGATGCTCCTGCTGACAACAAAACGGAGCTTATATAGACAACAAAATAAAAATCAGCCATGCAAACAAGCTCAGCCGAAAAAAAGGACCAACTTCACCTTTCATATACGAATCTCTATACTTGTCTTCCCTTTTTGGCTTCGTAGGTAGACACAAGAAATCGTATTTCATGTAAGGTTTCTTATGCAGGCTTTCCATCACCTTCCAATTCTTCTGTCTTCTGTAAATAAATGTTTTTAAAATGTTAAGTAAATATATGTACTGAATACCAAAGTTGAATCATCAAATCAGAATTCTTAACTAATTGATCATAACATAATGTACATCCAATTGAAGTTTCTACATTGATTTCTACAATGATGCAGTGAATAATATCCACACTGATTCAAATTGAGTCCATTATTACACATTATATTATGGCGAAAAGTTGCTATCACCAACTTCACAGCAATTCGTACATTCTTTGTCGAAATGTTAATGCGCATAAAATGCTTTGATATCGTTGCGCTTATCTTTTTACCATTTATTTATATCACATTTTCCCCTCTCCAGAAGTCTAGCTTTTAATGTACGTATCTACTCCTCGCCTCAACCTCTGTCTCTTATCTCCAACTAGGCATAAGTACATATTACACAGTAGTAGTAAGTATATTTTATCTGTCTGTCTGTTTCCTTTCTTTCTGGTCGTCTGCTACACAATTGAGATAAGCATCGCCATATTAGACCCTTGTGACAACAAACAGGAGCTTGTGTGTGTGTGAGAACCAAAAAATGATTTTGGGCATTATCTTTCTACACGCCACACAATTCGGAGAGAGCAAGCTTATAGGCACACATACCCACATAACTATATTAAATGCTGAGGGAGAGGGAGAAAGACAAGAGTTGAGTCTATATAAAATCATGGGATACGTGAACATTTGATCCGTGTGAAAAGGGGACAGTTGGAGTTAATTTGATGGCTCTCAACTAATCTCATTTCATTTGAAGGGCAATCACTCACTCTTTCCTGTGTAGTGCATAGCAGATCACTACTTACTACTTCATACATCTACCACCACCACCACTACTTTCCTTGTTGTTGACTAGATATCCTTGTGTTAAATAAAGCAAAAAGTGTACAGATAAAGTTTACACTTTGCAGACATTTAAGGAACACTTCAAAATCAGGAAAGATATTCCTTCTCTGATCTTTTTTGTGCAATGTAATAATACACCTGTTTACGCAAGTCTCTGCCATGCCTAAATGTTTTTCATTGGTATAAAAGGCTATTCGTTTTCACAAGGTTAAAGATTTACAGTGAAGCCCACTGACCTTCCATTTTCATTCTCCTTACTTTCCACAGGGTTCGTTTAGCTTTCATGAAATTAACAATATTACTTTTGGCTGGTGGTGAAAACATTGGTTTTTATCCCGCTCCAGGAAACGCTATGGCTTAATTTAGGGATAAATCTTAAAATATTTAATAATATATGTGAGCATGTGTATAATATGATATCCAAGAAAAAGTTGGAGTAATGTGAAGTGTTTTTAGCCTTACGGAGTCTGTAAAATGCAGGGACTGAGACTGGTATCAGTTTTAAGGTCGTTGTATGTTAAACCAAATCTTTATAAGCATATCGCATCACAAGCTCATGTGCCATGTATCACTAGTTTCTTTAGGGTATTTTGCTGACTTCATTATTCTTCCATGATGACAGAGCTAAGAAAATATATTATATGATGATGATACTTTACATTATACACTGTATTAGTTTTTTAAGTAAGTAATATGTTAAATATAAAGGAAAAAGCGTCTGTCCTCATGATATTATGAGATGAATGGTGGCATAGTATACGAGACTCTTTCTAATGTATATAGCAGGCTTTACGTCATTCGTTTTGTATACAAGAAGTACAAGATAGTTATTATTGTAGATTGTGCTCATCTTACTGATGAATTTAAAAATGTGTATTTGCTCCCTTGCTGCTTGCCTCTCTTCTCGCTCTCTCTCTCCGTGGAAAAAGTAATGAGGGCTATAAAGCGTAGTCCGGCTTTTAACTGCTCTTCCTTTTTCATTTTATACTTTATCTTTTTATACTCTTCATGGGCTTCAACATATTTTCATCACCCAGAATAAAAATGCGAATAAAAAACTGCTGGCGAGGGAGAGACAAGAGAGAGAGAGAGACTTCCCGTGGTTTATGAATGAGAGAAAAAATAGGGATGTTATGCAAAGCCTTAAACCAGATATGGAGAGGAGGAAGAAGAAGCTAAGCAAAATTTCATTTATGTTCTCATACCACCTCCTTCCCTGGAAAGAGAAAAACACGTATGTGTTGTGTCTAACTTTATATTCACTATTTTTATATAAACAAATGTTCATTGAAGCGTGAATATAAGCTTAACATTTTTACATGCATAAATCGTTTAGATGCTAATGACATTGTCTCATTTATTCCTCCTCTCTATTTTTCCGAGGCGCCGTGTCCCATTCTGTTGACCTCACTCACGGTGTGGTGATGTACAGGATGCTGGACAAATTGAGTTAACTTCTGTGTATGAGCATAATAACTTTGTGTGAAGGCATCTGGAGTGAAGTCATGACTTTACTATACATACTACTACACACATGTACATAAGTATATTATATAGGGGCGAAACAAATTAATAAGCATAAGTAACTCGCTCCTGTCTTGCTACATTCCTGTCATGAGAATGTCAAGAGAGGCTTCTTCTTGAAGCTCCTTCCATTATCTTTTACACAAAATAGAGAGGGGCCAAAATGTTTTGGTATGAGGGGAATTTGGATAACCAATTTACTTGTATTAGCTGGTTTTGAATATAGTAGTGGAATTTTTATGACATGCCAAAGCCCATAACTCCAGTGGAGTGACAAAAAGCTTTGCCACAAAGGTGCACATGAATATTTCAAAGTTGAATCTATTTTAAGTGTCTGTTTTGTCTGTTCCGCTGTACAACTTGTGTTATCCTGGTAAATAGAAAATGACAAGTCAAGCTAAATCTATTGATATTTTGAGAAAACACATAGAATCGGGAAATCATGTTGTTTGTAAATGTACATTAAATGTTTGTCCGTTTTTTGTACATGGAGTAAATTGATGTGAAAAATGCGTCATTGTGTAATTGTAACATTGTTAGTAAATCGCTTCAGGCTTGCCAGAAAACCCTTTTACTCAAGTCAATGGGAAGTGTCCAACAACACGACTGGCGAGGAAGAGAGGAGGTGGTTACACTGTATCAACTATTTAAAAATGTGGTGTAAAAATAAAGTGGAGCTACTTTTTGTCTCTTTTATACATGCCTACAAGCTTATGGCCAACTTTGCTCTTCTCCTTCTTCTTGGAAAAAATGTGTAGCAGTTCACTCTGCTACAAGCATATTTACCTTTCTTATGGACATGTGGGGATATAAAGTTGTAGTAGGTATATAGTAGAAGCGTGCATGCATCAAAGAGCAGACGATGGAGAAAATGTAGGAAACCTCCTTTTTATCTTAGTTTCCTGGTATTTTATACGGTATAGCTTGTTACAATAGAGTTGAGATTTCACCTCCATTTTCCACACGAGCTATAAAGAGAAGGAGTTATATACGCTTTTATATCTACAATGAGCAATATGTATTACCAGACCAGACCAGATTCGTACCTTTTGGTACGAATATGTATATAATAGGCCGAGCATATATGTTTTTCAGGAAAGCAGATGGTGACTAGCTGATAGAGAAAATTCCAGCAGAACGAAGCAAACAAAACACATTTTTGCGAAAGAGGCAAAGCAAATGTGAGCTTAAGTCGAGAAATCCTGGTACAATAGTGCAACACGAACTCTCTCTCCGCTTGATGCTGGATAAGACTATTAAAGCGTGCTCCACTAAGTTTATTTTTCTCGTAGATTGTGTATATCACCAATCACCACTACCAACCACCGCCACACCACTTATTCACATCATTGTGCGATATTGCACTTCCTTCTTGTTCACCTTAGCTTTTTTGTAGCTTGCTTGCACACTAAGTAGTATTTAGTTGGGTGCTATTATTCATTTGCCAACCTTTCATTTGATAGCATAGGAAACCAATAACAGTCAGAGGAGGTATTTTAGGTGAGATGTGAGCATTAGCAAGGAAGTAGTAAGTAAAGTATGTATAAGTGGTAGTCAGATTTCTCTTTTCTCTCATACCACCAGGCACTATTACCGTTGCCACTGATCTCCACTTATGTATGTAATTGAGAGATAGACGAGGAGATTTCATGTAATTTAATGACATGCTACTGTTACTACTCCTACTCCTGCTTCATTGAAAGTATCTTGATAACCCGTTTTTGTTCATCCATCTATCCAACCATTCATTCACATATAATGCATGTGGTAATATACATAACACTTTGCCTGTGTATAGGTTATAAGGATGAGGAAGATGTAGTTTGAGTTAGAAGGCTTAAGTCACGGAGCTCTTTTGCTTGTTTTGCTTTGGGTGGTCTTTCCACTTTTGCTCACTCACTGCACCACCGACCGCATCAGTTTTCGGATTTAATCGTCAGTCGTTATTACATGGATACCAACATTATTACATGTATATAATGTCGACTATTTACTCCACACACGCAAATGAACAAAGGTATAATATCTACACTTTAAGGTCTCTGCAATATAGGCTTAGCCAAAATTATAATATATAATGTGCGTTTTGTGCATATATACATAGGTGCATATTTTATGTGTATGTCCGTACGTATTTGAAGAGTTGAAAGGGGTGCCTGCTGGCTTTCTACCTTACTCCTTTCAGTTCATATTATGACGATGGTTATGGCAGCATAATTGTTCTTCATCATATGAAATTTCTTCAAAGACTCAAACTTTATCGGCATGCTGGCTCCCGTGTTACAAAAGGTATGCCCTTCGAATATTTTATAACAATCCACAAAAGTTTCAGCAAAATGTGCAGTTCGTATCAATTTTCTGGCTTTTCATGGACACTTTGAGGTTTTCCCTTTTCTTCGCCTTTGTGACAGAAGGCAAGTTACGTGAGGCATAAGCAGTCAAACTCTTCACCTATTGCCAAATTACTTACGACGGAAATGAAATATATACATGTGTCTGGCTTTTACTAACAATTTGAGCAAGTCATTATTTAAGATCGTATTTTTATTTTTATGTAGAACGTTTTTCAATGCTCAAAGATTTCAAGAGATTTAGACCTCCGTTACGTTGTAATATTACTTTACAAACGTTCCATGTTTAATTAAGGTCTTACATTATTCTCAATCAAGGCCGTATCGATTCTTAAAAATGCCACTTATTAAAAGCTGGTTAACCATCATATAAGTTAGCTATGTAATGTTATACCATATCGTATGTAGACCCAAATGTGCAGAATGCATGTGTGTTCAGCAGAATACTATCCAGTATTGCTCATGCTCTGTACATGTACCGCATGGATTGGTTTCTTATTTGTTTTACTGTTGAGTACGCCTTTCAATTAATGTCGATATTTAATCTCCTTATTCTGAAAATCCAATATATACATAAATCTGTGTGCAAACATTTTTTCTATAACTATAACTGATTTCGATTTAATGTAAAGTCTTAAATCCTGAGAAACGTTCATTTAAAGTATAAAAACAAACAAAACTGTTGAGAAGATGTGAATCGTTTCTTAAAACGTGAAACTATATACTTTGCGTGCATGTAAAAATCATGAAAATGCATTGAAATTCGGAGAATTGGATCAACTAAATTCTAAATGCATATTTTTATTGTTATGTTATAAGTAGATTGTATACACATTCTTATTCGTAACGTTATTTTTTCATCGTCTGTTTTTGTCCATTATGTATTACTCACTAGGTACCTAACATATTATTACTTATATGTTACTTCCGCAACAAGAGCGTTGGAAAGCCAACTTGAAGGATTATACACTAGTCGAGACGATGCATCAAGGAAAAGAAGAAGAAAGAGTTTCTTATTTTCTCCTCCCTTTCTTTCTCTGTGCTTTCCACGATTCTAGAAGGAAATCAAAGAATCAGGCAAAAAATAGTGAAGAATAAGGAATGGGAAAAAAGCGACGAGCGAAAGAAACGAGAGCGAAACCCTGTCAGACAATCATTGGAACAGACATTAGAATATATATGGGTTGGTGGTACAAAAGAAGACAGCAAACTGGTTTGCATGCTTGCTCTCATCCTCCTCACTCACCCGCTTTTTTATACATAATATCCGACAGAATTCCATGAGATATCAGCAGAATGGTATGGTAGAGAAAGAAAGAAAGTAAAAACGAAAAAATAGAGAATGGAAGTATAAAAAAATGAGAGTAAAGAACACAGAAAACTATAATATGGGGATATTGGATGCAAGCTCAAAGTAAGAGTTAAAAGTAGCTCGACGTTGTACACGTTCAACCATACAGATACATAGTGGAAAAATGTTGGAGAAAAAGCAAAAAAAAACTGCTTTTCTTTCTTTTTCTTTCTTTCTACATACACACTACAGAGTACACACTAGAAAACACATGCATTCAGGTTAA
>JAQGAP010004321.1:0-10680 GCA_034697805.1 Orchesella bifasciata
TCGATAGCTTAGGTCAATAGAATTTTTAAGTTCGAAGATGGGTTATCTGGGTTATCGGGAACAAGGTGAACTGATAAACCTAATCAATTTGATAAGCGTCACATATAGCTTGTGAAACTGTGAAAATGTTCAGAAATGTTCACGGCACTTCCAGAATGCAAGAAGTTACATGCAGAATACGAAGTCAGAGTCATACAAAATACGATCCCCAAATCCTCTGTTATGTTACATTTTCCTAAATCGGTTGAAACAAAGATGTTCAAGTTTAAGAGATAACTCAAATATTTTATGTCCTTCTAAGAGTTGGGAGACAAAAATCAGTAAATAAGAACCTATTAAAGAGTTTACACTTCATAAAGTAGGTAAATAATTTTTTTCCTGTGTTTTGAGAAAATTGCTGTGAGGGTTTGATGAATATTTAAGAAATTCTGTAGGCGATTTGGGGATCGTATTTTCTATGACTCGAACTGCCTCCTATGCAGAAAATAGTGCTGTTTCACCCCTATATTGTCCCGATGAAAATACGGTCCCCCAATGTAAGTAAACTAAAAATTTAGTAAAAAAGAGCCTGATTTTGGGGGCCCTTTTTCATATCGGGGTATGTACACTAGAACCAGCTACGATATATGACCCAAAATATATTTGACTGAAAAGAGCACAAAACGTTACACATGTAACATAAAAATCAAGTTAGATAGTTGACGTTTAAAAGTACTCTCAAAATTTGTCTCAAAATATTTTCGGCCGCCTTACCTTAGTTCCATCGCAGTGTGCAAGGGCTAATTACAAAAAGAGCAATTTATCAGAAGGGCAAAATTCGAAAAGGGCGAAATTCTACATGGGCAAAGTGGTAAAAGGGCAAAATGACCCAAAAGGGCAACTTTCCCCAAGGGCAAATCGCCGGTTACCCGATTTACTCGACCAAATATTGACGGATTGCGCTGAAATTTTGTATGAAGACTATTTAACTGATTCCTCAGAGTTTTTTTGCCCGTTTTTCAAAATTTAAGTTTGGCACCAAATTACAAATGTCGAATTTTTAAATTTTTAAGTGAGCCGGTACACCAATGTGGATTCGTAATTCATATTAGGACATTAACATTATCCGTACAAAAGTTTTAAGAAAATGTGATCTTCGATGTGGGGCTATCTGTCGTACCACTATCGTGAGCATGGAGTAACAGTGTTTGTTCCTGGAATATATGCAACAATGCATACGAATTCTAATGCAAAAAGGATCAAAGAAATCGGACCATTAGACTCCAAGATATGCAAATTTAAAAATTATCAATGCTGGAAGTCGAGTAGGACCTTCGAAAAAATCTTCGAAAGATCACCAAATCAATGCCTTTCGTTGTTCCTGTCGTAGGTAAACATCGGAAATCCCTTTTGAACGTTTTTTGAACTTTTACGAATTGAACGAAGCGGTCCAACTCGACTTCCAGGATTGATAATTTTATTACTGAATTACTGAATTGGGAAGCAACCAACAAAAACCTGCTGTGGAAATCCGTCACTAAGCGTTACAATTTTTTATTTTCTTGACAATACAATCATTTACCGAGTTTTGAATATACTAAACATTAATTTCGGAACAAATAAAGGTGAGGGCCTGTTGGAATTGAGATACATGTATCACAATTCCTCAGTATGTGCGATGCGTTGGTTGATTTTCTGAAAATTGGTGGTAGCGCAATGAATGGCTCAATATTCTTTCTCATAAAATCCCGAGTAGATCCATGTATCACACATTCCTAAAAACCAACGGCCGGTCTCCTTTACTTGTACCTATATTTCAACCAACTGAAAAATGCAAGATGGACAAATAAAGATATATCTGTTTGTAAAATTTAATTCGGTTAGTGATCGTTTTTTTACAATAGGTTTTTGTTGATTGCTTCCCAATTATTTAATGCGGGATGGTTGTGGATGAGGAAGTGCACAAGAAATGTGTTTAGGAATTTTTTGTATGCACTGTAGTTGTATGAGGATGAGAATCAAAAGTACGTCAGCAGGCAAAGGATTGAATTATACATAAGAAGACTGTGTTTTTTAGCTTGAAAGGAACTTGTAAAATTTAATGTCAAGAAAAGCTCTAATGGGGTGAAATGAGAAATTTGATGCTGGCCGACGTGAACTTGAAGGACAAAGTGAAGGTATCCGACCTTTTCAAAGAATAGTAATGGGTGCAGATGCTAGTGAGCGTCTGCTTTTTATTCGCGAAGAATTGTACTGCCCAGTAGATTAATGTAGCGTGAACAAAATTGAATTTTTGGTTTTGAATTTTCATAGATTCTGTTTTAATACTAACAAATATTGTTACTTTGAGCAACTAAATTTCACGCAACATTAATCTACTGGTTCGTTCAATTGTACATACTTTTGTCAAAAAACAAAGGAAATCATTAATAGCTAGAGAAATTATCATGAAAAATGAGACTGAAGGATCTGATTTACATTAAATAGGAGATTATTCAAATACACAACTGAGGTTTAAGACATTTTTACATTCAAGAAGAACAAACAAAAATCTGAACATGAACCTTTTTTAGGTTAAAAAACTGTGAAATATAAAGTTAATAACGAAGCATGAAAAATGACAATTACTTTTTTTAAATGATGCGGTTAAGTCATGCAATATTTATTTATCATTTTCAAATTGTATTATTCAACGTCAATTCGAACACCAAAATATTTTGATTCCTTTGTTACCCTACCATTTTGCATAAATTATTGAACGTATTCATTTAAATACATTAAATTAAACAAGCATTAAATAATTTAATCAGTATACGTTATTCCCAAAAATTATTTTGGAATTTCTATTTTCCCCATGACTAAACACCCAGGTGGTCATTGAATTGGCTGGCCCTGCAAACGGCTGAATTATGAGATTGCGTATCCACTTTGGGACCAGATTATGGCGAATCGATTTACTATGATATCTAGTTGACAGAATGACGTTCAGACAATATTGGGATAATTTCCAATTTTGTATGAAAAGTTTCAAACTACAAAAGTGACAGATTTTGTACGTCTATCGAACTTGATAAAATGCAGAAACAAATATGGAACAAAAATGCTAGTAGATCAAAGTTGTCTAGGTAAAATGGTTATGCCCCTTTGAAAACTTTCAAATGAACTGAAAATTTCGTATTGTTTAAGTTCCAACAATCCTTCCAAAGGTATACAATTTTACACTGTTTGACCGGAACCAATTAGGCCATGAAGTGGATTGATTCCTATTGGAAGAAATGTAAAAGCTGTGACTAGCAATCTTGTTAGGTTTGTTTAATTAATTTTTTATACTTCAAGTTGGTCAACATTGTTTTTCGTTGTCAGAATGGTTCACAGAAATTCTTTCTCTTGTCAAGTTTATGCAACGGAATTGTCACTTATGCCCAGTTATTAAGTTTCATCAACTGGCTGCGTTTTGCATATTGTCACAACGTCGTCATTGTCACGGCGAGCCCAGCCTTTGGGCAATCCACAGGTATATTAATTCAAGTTATGCAGGTATTTTATGATTCTGCATTTCTATTGAAAAGTCATATTGCCCAGACTTCATAACTTAAGAAAAGGGTTGCTATTCTAACGATGTTTTTCTGTAGGCTTTTCTTGTAAATTGTGTTCAAGTATTTTCCCAGTGAGCATGTATGAGTTAATGAGAACTTCAAATCTAGTTTTACTAAGCTTTGCAACTGATTTTATTTACGAGAATGCGAATTAAACTCACATTAAACAATTTAGTTGTTTTCATTACTTTTATTTTATATATATTTTAACATCCTTTCTTGTTGTTTTCGTCAGCGTTATTCAAACGAATTTCGAATGGTGCGGTGCGCGAAATTCGGGAATCTTTAACTCGTAGTTTCATCCGCTTGTACCTCGTAATGAAGTCCGCTGTCGTTTTTCTGAAGTCGTTCTCCTGGTGAAACAACTGCTGAACAAATGTATTGCCACCAACACGGTCACCTTCTGCTACACTGTACTTCCTAAATACGAAGCTGGGTGACACTGTCTGAGGCATTTTGAATGTAGCCATCCGTTCAGTGCTCGTCAAAACCTTTCGCCCCTGTGAAAAGACAAAAATCAATAAAAAATTTATACAAAGGTATATCAGGTTCAAGTGGGATTGATTTTGAATCATTTATATACTTACTCGTACTTCGATATCAAAGGGATTTTTTGGCATAGGGTCAGGAGCATAATGAAACACGACTGCATCACCACGAGATTTTCTGTACTCCGCCAGACCTCGAGTTTGTTTCTTGAACTGTTCATTTTCTCTGTAGATATAGAACTTCACAAACTCGTTTTCAGGATAGCAGTCCTCTATTTCCAGCTCGTATTTACGGTAAATGTTTTCACACAAAGCTTTCTTTGGAGTCAATTCAGTCAAGACTTCCAACGGGGCTACTTGAACATCGACATTTTTTTCTTCTGTGATAATTATTTCGATTGGCTGATTTATTAATAGATCCATCAGTGGCTCCGGAACCACACAGTCCTTTTCTTCTTCTATTGGGACGACATCATTGGACACCGGTGATGAGGCATTGGTTTCCGCAACGTCCGTTTCTGTTACTCGTGCTGATTTTTTGTCAAACTTTTTCTTCGCACGACGATACTTTTGACGACAGGACCCGCAAAATACAGCATTTACACAGAACGACTTTCCTGTCTTTTCTTGCCAAAACTTCAGTAAGGCCCCGAGCCGATGCCCATTCCTTAGATCCGAGTAAATTACCGCTTCACAATCAGCGCAGTGCTTCCGATCCTTTGGAGTCGGCATCTACAACAATATTCATCGTTATAACCATGTTTTTGATGACATTTCTCGTTACAATATTATTGGTTAAAAATCATGATGTGGACTTACTTTGCTTTGAGTTTAAAATGTACCCTGCGTTTCAAAGTAGCGTCCAACTGAAGTAGAAATTGAGGATTGATCCACTTTTCAAGAAGTTACAAACGAGGATGAGGCCAATCTCCACGTATTTCTAGGGAAATTTCTGAGACACTGGACAGACAAATACGTTTTGAACTCAAAAATTGATAGTGTGTTACAAATAATAAATAAGAAGGATAATTGTTTTCACCTCAATTGTTTACTTCACTCGTTGATTAATCCAATTCGGCTTTATGGATAGATTGAGAAAAAGATCAAATTGAATTTTCTAGTTGGCGCTGCACAAATGAAATTAAAACTCAGAACTTTACATGCTATTTCTTACGGTAAAAATATTATCGCGAAATTGAAGATAACCCCAGTTCTCAGCCTAGTCCGCACATGAAACTGCCTTCATTGAAGAGAAGAGACTTTCGTCTACCTTGGCTATAAAAATTGTTTACGGATAAGGTTGAGAAAGTTAATTATGAGCCTAAACATAATAAGCCCAGCGTGAACGCGTGCAATGAGCACTGGAGCAAGCAGCTCCGTGCACGCAGGGGGCAATGTGCGAACACCATGAAAAGGTCCACAGCTGTTGCCAAACTTGGAGCACTCATTCATTCTGTCCCGATAAGAAAATGACCCAAAAGTCCCCCATTGAAAAGTCCCCCGTCCCTATATTATTGCAATATTATCTACAAATACAATATTTTTTACAGAAGTTTTTGCATTTGCTAGTGCCGTAATTTCAACCCGTTCTTTTCTCTTAATGTCTGCTGAAAAGTCTGTGGGTTTGTTTCTCAATTTCTAATAATTATTATATTTTTACCTGCCCCCAATGAAACTAACAATCTAGTCATCTTTTAAAATTCTTGAAAGCCAATTGACAGGAAAAGTTTGTTTACACCCAGTCTGAAAAGAGCTGCTGACAATTATTGATCGATGTCACGACTGTGCCGTAATCATTGGCAACGGTCTTGACATAATTAATTTTTTTAATTTTTAACACAAAAGAAAACAAGTTTATTCCGCCCATCAATCAATCTGCAATCCACTCGTGTATTTAGCAATTGGAGAGCCAGATGTGGTTTCAAGTCCAATTCATCTTTGTAATTACTTAACACACAATAATATCAGTATTTCATCATGTCATCCGCGCACCCCTTAACCTGTAGTCAACTCCAAGAAAGCCGTGAACAGGTTCACGGACTAAATCCTATGCTGAATGAAAATGTACGTTAAACTTTTCGTTTATCTTTCATGCAAATGGTCGAAAGTTGTACAAATAAATGAAGTTCATGAAGGTCGAAATCATTTCTCAATTCGTAGGTCCTTGTTCCATTTTTTGAAGCAATTTCCTTCAGCTGTACCACCTTTAAAAACTTCCGGTTGGTGTGCAAATCCTGGCTGACCGCGTCCACACCTCGGTGGCGTCGTTGCGCTTGGCTAAAAGTGAAGGACAAATCATTTCCTGGGGAAAACACCCACATTTCCATGAAAGCTATTCAGAAAATGCTGACCACGTCTGGAAACCCACATCAATTTCTTGGGGATCACCCATTTCGACGCTACAAGCTTCTCCTCACAAAGGGTCTCATTCTCATTGACGAATACTTGTGCCAAGACGCCAGACTTGAATTTTGGACCAAACTCGGGCCCCACATTACTCATTTGCAGATATGCAAAACCAAGATTTACTCAGCGAAGGGGTTGAGGCGGGTGTTGCTGGATATGACGCCTAATTTGCGGTTCCTCTCATTTGAAAGCAATCCGTTCCTGGATCCAATATCAGCCCCACTGCCGTTGACTCACCTAGAATGGACGGGAAGAGTTGATGCTCCTTGGAGGGACGAATGGGCTCTTTCCGATTCTCATCTTCAGAAAAACTTGACCACAATTGAACTCCGTTTGGGGTGCGGCTCCAGCGGATTCGATTTTCCTATAGCTTGGGTTTATTTCTTGGCACGGTTTCCAAACGTCAAGGTAAAGACAAGCTATTTCATTTTAATTCAGTGGAGTTTCAATAAATATTTGTGATAAATCATATTGCGTTTGTTTCTTCATATAGTCTTTGAAACTTCGGGAGATGTCGCAATGGTGCCGCCGTGGACCGTATTCTAACGAGCTCAAATTGTTTCTCAATTCCATTCTCCGCATTCGAGAACAATGTGACCCGAGTTTCTGGGGAAATCTTCAAGAGCTCGATATACTCCATGAGAATCTTTCTGTTGGAAAGTTTGGGACTTATGATTGGCTCCTGACCTCCCTTCAAAGTCTAACATTTCCACTCCGATCCCTGGCCATGGACATTGGATTTTTGCAGACAGAAGACGGATTCAAAGAAATTTTGCGGCCTTACACGAATACTTTAGAGGAACTGTTGTTTTATCGAGGACCGTGTTGCCCCCCATTTCGAATTGATGTATATGATGGCCAATTTCCATTTGGAGTAGAGCTCAATCGTCTAACCGAACTTCGCCTGATTGGCACAATATGTAAAAACCTCAACTTTTTAAAGGACATCCCAAACCTCAGGGTTATCGTATTGCTGGATCTAGCTGGTAATCATGAGATGGAAAGGGAAGTACTTCATTTGTACGTCGATTTTTGGAAGGACAGACTCCAGGACAAAGTAGGTCGAAATCATACAGTCTATGGGGAAGTTCATAAGGTTATTGCCAGTACAAATTTTTCGGGGGACGACCTCAACAATTGTGTGCTTCCCAAGATGGAAGAGTTCATTATTGGGCATGAACTGTGCAATGGAGATCAGATTAAACAACTGGGAAGCCTAATGCCAAATTTAAGGAAAATTCGCCTCGGATTAGATAACTCAGGCTTCCTATCGTTGTGTCAAATTTGGGGACAGCTTCAACATTTGGATGTGGAACCTTTTGAAATAGACGAAGCAGGGATTTTGGGCATTGTCGCTGGTCAAAAATATAATAACCCTTGTATTACGGATCTGAAATGTATGAAAATAGATATATCGTGAACAATTGCGAACTAAACATATTTTAAACGAATTTTTATTTGCAAGTAGACTTGAAGTTGTTCCGGATGGGCGCAAAGTCAATTGGAGTTGGAACAAGGGATTCTGCAAGGTTAATAAAAGCTATTTCTAAGGGACTCCTAGCCACGGATGGGGTGAAGGATCTCTATTTTACGGCTTTTAATTTGAAGGTAAAATAAAATCTACAAATACATAAATATGAATTGAAATCGTGCAAAGTTATGAGTAAACCTTTGAACTGTTTTGTCAGAACTATAAAAACTTATACGGGCGATACATCACCAGTCCACTGCAGATCATACCTAACTTTGATGATGGTTTCAAGAATATGAAGCTTTAAACTTTTATTCATTTTTAGGCAATTTATCTTTTGTCGTGCTTGATAGTAATAAACAAAAGTAATAACCAATAATAAAGTTTAACTCTGCAACCGTTGGCTTCGTTTGACATTTTTTAAACCTACATTACCTCATTCAAAATGAACACCTACAATGTCATTACATTTTGAGAGCTTCCAATGATCTTTTGGAGAAAGTAAAGTGTTCAGAGCAGGGAGACCAAAAAATCGGGCTAAAGTTTCCCCAATGCAATCCAAAAGTGGGACGTATTAACTTTGGAACAAAATTTGGAAGATATTCTAATCGATTTTTAAACTATCTCAATTGGTAAAAAATTATTTGCTTGACTTAAATTCAAATAGTTTATCATTTGGAATCCTAAAGAAATCTGAAGGTGCATTGGTATATATGTATATGAATCAAATTGACTAGTTGGAGCTGAAAAAATTCCAATTTATTGATGATTTTAAATGGCATTTCTTGTGATGAAAAGGGTTTGGAGAAATTAAAGATAACTCCGGTTCTCAGCCTTGTCCGTACATGAAACCACATTTATTAAAAAGAATAGACTTTCTCCTATCTTGACTAGAACAATTGTTTGCGGACAATGTTGAGAAAAAATATTGTCAACGAAAACATTACTGGGTAGTATGTACATGTGGATCCGGGCGTGCAAAGACCACTAATTGCGACACCTTTGAAAAGTCAGCAAATCCGTTCTCAGCCTTGTCCGCGCATGAAACTACCTTTTTTGACATGAGGAGAGGATCTTATCTTGAGTTGTAAAAACGGTTTCCGGACAAGCTTGACAAAAGTAATGGTAGGCATAAACATAATTAGCTTCTGTGAACCATTGCGAGAACGGGCACGCATGGGCAACGTGCGAACACTGGAAAGGTTTACAGAAAATTTATTCTCAGCCCTGTCCGCACATGAAACTACTTTTATTAAATAGGCGAGATTTTCTTCTACGTTGAGTATAAAAATTGATTGCGGACTAGGTTGACAAACTGAATGGTAAACATAATTAGCAACCGTGAACGAGTGAAAGGATCCGGGCACGTAGGTGGCGCAGTGCGAACACCATAAAAAGGCCAATTCCATTCTCAGCCTTGTCCGCACATGAGCCTACATTTTTTGAAATGGGGTGACTTTGTCTTATCTTAATTTGTCAAAATTGCTCTGATGGATAAGCTCATCATATTTCTCCTTTGAGAGGGAAAGTCCCACATTCATGCCCTTTGTCCCTGAGAGGAAAGTTGCCCCCGAACGCCCCCCGTTGAAAAAATTGGCAAAGCAGCAATGACATGAAATACGAGAATTTTACGCATTTTTAATGATGAAAAGGGTTTCGAGAAGATAAGATTGAAGATAACTCAGGTTCTCAACCTTTTCCGCTTATGAAACGACTGTCATTAAAAATGGGAGACTTTCTCCAATCTTGACTATAAAAATAGTTTCCGGACAATGTTGAGAAAAATATTGAAAACGAAAACATTATTAGCTACCATGTGCGCCACACATGCGGATCTGGACAAGCAAAGACCACTACTTTAAAAAGTCAGCAAATCAGTTCTCAGCCTTGTCCGCACATGAAGCTTCCTTTTTTGACATGAGGAGACTTTACCCTATCTTGACTTGTTAAAATTGTTTCCGGCTGAGAAATCTCATGGTTATCAAAAAATGTTAGCTAGGGGTCATCCATTTCAGACGTAACGGTGGCATGGTGAGTGGGTGGTTTGAACGTTTTCGTTACAAAGCGTTGCAGAGGTGAGGGGGTGCTTCATAATGTTGCCATGCTTCTAGGGTGAATAGTGAAGATGATTTTTAAATCCGTCAACTGCTATGCTTTGAAAATGCGAAAATTTAAAAATTGTATGATATTTTGTACGTCTTAACACAATTTTTAATTAATTTTTTTGACTGTTTATATTTCATTAACAGGCTGTCAATTTTGAAAATAAATCCAGCTAACCTCCGGTTTAACAAGGTTTTTCTGGATATTTATATTGCTGTGCATTTTGGTTTGAACTCCCAAGTCGTAGAAGAGAAATTAAAGTTGTAGTTATATGCCAGTTGGTGTACCATATTACAACACGGATATTACAGTCAACAGTCAAATGTTTGTTAATCTAAATTGTATATTCGTAGACGGTTGTACTGTTAAGCCGAAACCCTAATGTCGATGCATTGTGTAGAAACCCGACGGCATTGATATCATTATTACCTTCATATAGGCTACGTACATATGTCAATTAAGCTCAATCCATTTAAATTGTAAGCTTTAAAAAAATAAACCTGGCAAACAGGAATGTGGACAACTAGCAACTTAAAACGAGATGACATTTGACCTTAAAGCTGTTTAAAACAACGTTTCTCAACATTTCGCACTTTGCCCCTAATTGATGTCAAAGGCCCCTTCGGAGTCACATACA
>JAQGAP010004322.1:0-10676 GCA_034697805.1 Orchesella bifasciata
ACGAATCGACTTATAAATGGAAATATTTCAAAAGAAAATACGTAGCAGATCTCTGTTTTTCCATGCGATGGCTTCAGATTAGCGACTCCCACCACCTTTCGGACCGTTACTGCTAATACCGAGGACCCATTGGATAAATCTGAACAAAAGTGCTAGAACCGCAAAAAATACGAAAACGAAAGCCAGTGGGATTATCATTCCAGCGGTGACCACAAGTAATAGAGCTACTGCAAACAGGGCAATGATGAGCTGGAACATATACTTTACCACTCGGGGGCACAGGGCAATGATAAAAGCGAGTGGGATGGCGATAATCGCAGCTACAATGATTATAGGCGCAGACATCTTTTGGATATCACTCCAGGTGTTCTCAATGAATTCTAAAATGATCCTCCAAACAAAACGAATTCATTATAGGAAACCTACCTCATATCTTTCATATTTGAGGAGTGCATATATGTAAAATACCTTTTTAGTTCGTTAAAATTGTTTTGTATATAATGCGTAAATTGCTGGCTATACTTTTCCAAATCCATGCTCTAACATTTTTAAGAAAAATATGTATTTTTTACATGCATTCTCAATCACAAAGAATCCCAATAAAATTTAAAAAGCTTAAAAAGGCATCATCCCAAAATTTGTCTCAATAACGACCTCTAAAAAGATAACATTTCACAACAACAAGCAAGGGCCTTGCGCCCAACAAAGTCTAGCGTACCGTAGTCATCATAAATCAACTTCAGGTCATGGTTCTTTCACGTCGGATTGAGGGATCATCATCAAACGTCAGTTTGGGTTTTTAGTGATCCATTCCCCGATGATGCCGCCGTTTCATGACCTTTTTGCACGCATAAAATGTTCCATATTATTATTTGTGATAAGCGGAGAAGGCGTAGTCACGCACGAGAGAAAAGCATGACACGGTTCAATTGAATTAGACCCACGCATGTGAACCTTTCACCTTCATTATTTCAATTCTAATGACAAATCGAATATCAACATATCGAACATAATAATCTCAGGAATTTCTGGATGACGCTTTTGCGTCATCACTCATCAGAAATTCAAGTGCTCATCTCTTTAGTTCAGTTTGGATTAGAGATGAGCCGCCGAGATTGAGGTATTGTTGACATTGATTGAATTATTGATAATGGACTTTTGCTATCTATTCACATGCTGTTACATAAATTCAATACAGTTGTAAAAAATCCCGACCAAATTCCAATGACAAACACACACTTGTGGATTCAGCAAGTCTGTGATTTTGATTGTGAGCAAACCGACACCAATGCAAATTTGCAATTTTATTAATGCAATGCAACACGTAATTATATGATTTTTTTTCGGATGAACTACTAACTCTAGTCTGGAATGAACTGGATGTAGGCTTAACGCCAAAGCAAACGATTATATAGATTAATCTGCTAACAACCAAAACCAAAATCAACTCGGATGAATTTTACCTATCATCATGTTCTTGACCATGACAAAATAAACATGATGTTATGCATGTAAACCGTCAGGCATGAGGATGACATGACATACGACAAGGTACAAAACACTGCGTGTGATTTGAGGTGGTGTGTGTGTACTCCGAACCAATTTTCACACGTTCGCTAAACAAAGTTATGTGTTGGATAAACAAGCGCAAAAAAATTTGACAAGAACAAATAAATACGTAATGTCCGAGATGTTTATTCATTTATTATATATAAAGGGAGGGCGGAGGGGAAGATGAGATGTAGTTACATGCTGAGTGCAACAAAGTATGCATGTATGCTTTTAGAAAAATAAGCAGAGTGTCGATTACCTGTCTATTTTTGAAAAGGGAAGGGCAAGGAAAGCCCGAGTTTTAAGCAGTTTTTTTATCAATATTTTCACGTGTGCAAACAGTTCAGACAAACTTTTTGCTACCCAATAAACTTTAAAGTGAATAGTTTGGGTTTAGATAACGCACGTCAAGATTGCAAATCGGTTACTTTCTTTCCACTATCATATATATCGTTCAATCAACCTCATCACTTCATAATTGACAATCAATTAGCCAATTTAGTTGACATTGGAAGAATATTGCGTGTGAGGATAGTACAGAACCAATTTGTTGTTTGAAAACCATGTACATATCCCCAATACCACGGTCACAGACTCAAAAAAATATAGTTGGAACAGGGAATCATTTCCGTACTCTGAGATCATCACAAAAGGTAAGTAAATACGGGGCTTCAGTAGTTTATGATACCTTTAATTTCATGAGCATGACTTTGTACGTATTTACGACTAACTTCATTCGGATTTATTGTGCGCAATATTTTTGCCATTGTGGTATGATTTTGTTAAGTGAAAATCAAGCAGGGAAAATTGTTTGACATCGTATTACATTAATGACTTGGATTATCGATCTCGTTGCATGTTCCATTAGGTTAAAGTTAAGTGTTGGTGAGTAGAAAATTGCAATGACAAGTTGAAACTGCTTCATTCCAGTTTCTCCGTATTCCGGAGCTATCCCCAGCAGTAACTAAAGCAAAATAAGAATGATTCAGAATGGTTACCCTTTATTATTTGGTGGACATTTCAAGTGCATGCTAATTGCTTTCTGTTTGTTCTGCGATGCAATTTACAATACTTCAAGAGCATGATGGAGGACTCATTTCCTTCCTGCTTCAGGCTCTAAATGCTAAATTAAATATTATGATGACAGAACAGAAGAAGATAATTTTTGTTTCTTTCAAATGCTGCTTTTCTTCTTCGTTCAGTTGAAGATTAGATAGTTTGCTCTCCACACAGGTCCCGATTGTTACAGCAGAGTTGTTTAAAAAAAAGTGAAACTTGAGTGTGTGTTAATTATTGGTTAGGTTGCACTGTTGCAGGACGCTAAATTTCCTTAATTCCGTGAACACGAATCCTCGGGACTAGCCACTTATTTTTTGGGGTTTTAAACGCGTACTTTGTTGAAATATTTAAGGAAATGCGCATACACAAACATATCAGCAGTTTAATAGCTCATAAACAATTTTTTCACAACCACAATTTTCCACATAATCTGAGGATGAACAGGTAATCAAACCATAATGTACAATCTATTTATCATAAGACTTACGCAAAAAACGTAGGCATAGCTGTGTTAAAGCAAGGGCAGGTCATCGTTCACAACCACAATCAATCAACCTCAACAAATCCATTCTTAATCCCCTACAAAAACAGTTTACACAAGTTCGGGTGGATGACAAAATTTCATCTTGATCTGACTTGCGGTTGCGTATCTGCTTTGTATGCCGGATTTTTCAACATTGATTTAATTATCGTAAATCTTTAATCCTAACTCTATTTCACCAGCTTTATCAATACTGTTACTAATCCTTCACCACACGGATATTATACGTTTGAATCATCATTCATAATCATTGTCCAAATCATACCCAACCATATTGCGCAAAATACCTGCAATCTGGATGAATCAAAACATTGACTAGAGTAGAAGTAGATATTTATGACGCCTTCATCAATTATTATACAAGAGTCGCAAGTCAAGTACCATTAACCATCATAAAATTCAATTGGAATACTTTCCCAGATTATGAAAAAGTCCAAGTGTAAAAACTATTTGTCTTTATTCCAGTTTTATTACGTGATGAGAGTCTCATTCTAAATCTAATCCACCAGAAAACTGGTTTCATCTAGCCATTCATAACACACATGTTAAGTATAAATGCATACATTAATATAGTCTCTAGTGCAAATTTCCACTCGTGAGCATTCTTCTTCTGACCTTTAGCAAGCAAAAAGCTCCCTTGGGATTTGGAGAATTTGACGTTGTGACTTTGCCCCGCATCCATTGCTATCTGTTTAGTTCTCATCTTCTCATTTTGCTAAATTTATCCATCAGATCAAAATCACAAAGCGTCACTACCAATGTGTGCTTGGTTTAATAGAGTTGATGCCAACTGATTGCTGGTATTTTTATGATAATTTCCTTATTTCTTCACCATGATAATTATTGCTAATGCATAATATCCCATATCCCAAAATGTGACGTGTACAGATGCTCCTACTACTAGGAATCACAATTAAACTTGATAAGTGATCGATCGAACCAAACGATTTCTATTATGAAGTGTAGATCATAATAGGTTTAGTTGGGTTTCGTTGGAATAATCTACATTACTTACGCATGATTTCCCTTTGTTTGTTTTTATATGATAGGAAGCAATAGATCAAACACACGCTATTAAATTGGTGTGCGACACGAACTACTCAACTTTTTGAACACTATCAAATGCATCAATTGAACCGAGCGGGAGCACAAAGACGAACAACAGCATCAACAGGAGCGCCCCAGTTGACATTTTATATTCATTCCATTCAACCCTAACAAAGGAATCCATATATACGTAGTTGACGACGCCAAGTGTAACAACACACACCACCTGAATAATTTATATAGTTCTCTACAAGACAACCTTCCCAACTTTGAATGCCAGTAGAACAGCGAAGGATTTCGAGAGAGAAACATTGCCCAAGTTTGAGCAATAGCCGCAAACCAATCAGGATGGAAACTGGTACAATTACAGTAGTGGAGAATGCACCAGCAGGACCCTCACAACCTCCGGTAGAGACTCAGGAGGAGCGTGACCGGAAGGTGAGTCGAGTGCGAAAAATAAGCGATGTTCTCACTAACATTGCCCACCTTACTGGAATCGCACCGATGAGTCATCATGATCATCATCCTCACCATCATCATGAAGGAGAAAGAGGAGGTCATAGTCACGGACCACATCCAGAAAGCTCTGAGGAGGCAGCAACTCGTGAAAGGAAAATAAGCCGGACGAGAAAAGCTGGAATTTCAAACGTGGTCACGTTTAACTATCATGATGTGCTGGGTACTGAAGTGCCAGAGGAAGATACTGAAGATGGAACACCCCGTGAACGGAAAATCAGTCGGAGGAAAGATGGCTCATCAAATGTTGTCAGTTTAAATGACTATGAAACAGGAGGTAGAAATGCAGTGTCAGAAACGCCTGAAGAGAGAGAAAGAAGGATCATCCGGGAAGCTAGAGAGAGGAAGATGAGTCGAGATATGTATGACAAACATGAGAGGAAAATAAGTCGAGAGCAACATGAGAGGAAAATTAGTAGGGAAATTCGGGAGAGAAAAATCAGTCGAGAATCACGGGACAGGAAAATAAGCAGGTCTCGAAGGATTAGTGATGCCTTTTCAACCATTGCGCACTTGAGTGGAATTGCACCGCTACCTTCAGTTTCCCAGCAGACACTTGTTAATGAAGAGGAACAACCAGAGAGACTGGCAAGTGTGGTCAGCAGTAGACGAGCCAGTATTAATTTCATGCCAGGTCATCGCCATTACCTTGTGGACTTGTACCCGGATGGGGATGGCAAGTTGGATGGTGATTCAAGTAGTCAGACTATAGAAACTGATTCGGATCTGGGAGGAGATGGAAAGAAATGGCCACAACTCGTTGCCTCCATTGCAGGTATTAATGAAATAAATCGATTCTTATCTATATGCGTTATAATTTTTTGTCTTACAAAAAATCTTTTTAATGGCAGCAAATATGGGAGCGTTTGCATTTGGAACCGTACTTGCGTGGAGTGCAACTGGTATTCCTTCCATGATCGAGGGTGGAGAGTTGGGTGACGTGGATTCGGTTAGCTCTTGGATTGGTGCTATTCCAACGGTAAGGAGATACACAAAAACTGTTACATATTATGAATATTCTGATGTTCAAAGTTGTTTCTTCCTAGTTGGGAGCTGTAGCAGCATGCCCTTTTGCTGGTTTCGCCCTTGACACATTAGGTCGAAGGAAAAGCATGTTATTTTTGACAGTTCCGTTCATCATAGGCTGGCTCTTTATTGGGCTGGCGCAGAATTTTTTTATGGTTTTGTTTGGAAGATTTATCACAGGTAACAATTATCTATCTACATAATTTACAGGAAAGAGTCGTGACATTCAATTCACTTTGCGAACAAATGTTAAATTATCATTCCATCTTATTATTAGGATTCTGCGGTGGTGCTTTCTCAATAGCAGCTCCAATTTTCACGGCTGAAACTGCAGACGCAAGTGTACGAGGAGGATTGGGATCTCTCTTTGATCTTTTATTGTCCACTGGAATGCTGTACATGTGAGTATATGAATAAATGATTTATTCACAATAATTTTTGCAAATGAACATAATGATGACAAGTGTAAATTAGAATTTCGTAGTATGTTCCATTATTATTATTGATACGACAATGTGGAGTGCTGAATAATTATTTGTAATGATTTTTCAATTCCTAGCTACTCGGTTGGAGTGGTTCTCTCCTGGAGATATCAAGCCATTGCTTGCTCCGTCATCCCAGTCGCGTTTCACGTGATCATGTATTTCGTCCCAGAATCTCCACGCTATTTGGTTCAGCGTGACAAGGATCACAAGGCAGAGAAAGCCATTTACTGGCTGAGAGGAAATGACCTTCATAAGGATATCATCCAAAAAGAAATCTCTGATGTATGATTTTAACCTATACAAAAATGCAAATATTTTACCATACTAGTTGATTTAGTAAACTTTCAATGTTATAATTTCCAGCTGAAAGATAGTGTTAACGAAACTAAAGGAGTGAAAATGTCTGCAAAGGACGCAGTGGACCGGTCCCTAGTGTTACCAACTTCCATTCTTATTGGAATCATGTGTTTCACCACACTTTCTGGTATTGATGCTATCAACGCGTACACTGTCAGTATTTTTGAGAGTGCTGGCTCTACAATGGATCCAAAGATATCCACCATTATCATTGGTGTTGTGACGATGGTACGTTTACAAACATTAATGTTGGAATGTCAAAACCTTTCCAAATTATTTTAGTTTGCTAATTAATTTTACTTCTTTCCACACAGGTTGCGTCAATGCCCACAGCAGCCATCGTTGACATCGCAGGTCGTCGTATTCTTCTCATGGCATCGGAGCTCGTAATGACTATAAGTTTGGGCGTGATGGGCTTCTACTTCCACATGATGCGAACAGGGCTCGTATTATTTGGTTCAGTTCACTACACAGACGTTACTTGGATCCCGTTGGCTGCACTCGTTCTCTTCATCATCGGCTACTCTCTGGGCTGTGGCCCCTTGAGTATGATGATGATTGGCGAGCTGCTCCCCAACAGAATGAAAGGGGTCACGTCCTGCATTGTCCTCATGACACGATGGTTCTTGGCGTTTGGAGTCACCAGCATTTTCGGAAACCTGCAACAATGGATCTATGAGGATGGGACGTACTGGCTCTTTGCATGCATTTGCTTCACAGGTACATTCTTCATCTTTTTCTGCGTGCCTGAGACAAAGGGCAAGAGCTTGGCTGAGATTCAGCTGGCCTTTGTCAAGGGATACAAAGAAACAAATATTGCCCTTGCAATGAATAATGATGCGGGGAAAAGTAACGTGCTCCAAGGGCACGGCGGGTATGATAACAAGATCGATTTAGAATGCTAAATTATTATATGTTTAGTGTTTAACATCAGAATCAGAGTACAATCTATAGTAGAGATAGGCTTGCGATGAAGCCACAACAAACCTGTATATAGTTTATTTGTATTATAAATCTGCTAACAGAATCTGTACACAGCATGTCGCTTCTGCTGCAGTTACGAGCGCATTTAAATTTTAGATTTTGTAATTAACAATAGGCGACCTTACTAATTCGCCACAGTTTAGCAAATAAAAAGCTAATTGTATTATACAAACGAAGGTATACTTTGTAGCTACTTTTAGAGTTCTGAGAATAAACTGAGTCAATTCGTTAAGTGAACACTTAACCAACAATGAAAACTCTTTTACAAAAATATATTGCATTTTGTCATTTGTATTAAGTGGTGAGTTGAGGTTGGTCACGAGTCACGACATGGCATTACTTAAATACTACTATTTTCAGCATTCCTATTTTGTCTTTGGAAATTATTCTGAAACTTTGGCACAGCAGAAGAAGGAAACTGCATGGGATTTGCTATTTATAGCAATTAACGCATAAAACAACTAGGAAGTTAATATGAATGAGTATTATCTAGATCTACAAAATGCATTCACTTAGTCTTCTGCTAAAATCTGAATAGAGCATTAATATAAAGTGGTGGCAAGAACTTTTATCTCATATTTTAATCCCCAAATCTTTTAATTTATCATTATCAGTGCGGCAATATTATAGGGTATTGTGCTTCCTTCCCATTCATCTTACAATTATTTTAGTTCGCAATTGGCAACACCTACAACGGAAGCCAATGAAATGAGCGTGTGTGTTTATGCTTCTGAATTTGAAGATTATTTTTGTAGCACGGTCATTCATCCTTACGCTGTACTTGTTAATCGTATAATGAGTTCTGTCAGAGTATTTGCATTTACTATTTATAAGCTATTCTTTTAGCCCATTTTTTTTATTTGATACGCCTGCTTTTTTAAGGAAAATTGATGAGAAAAAGCCTTCAAGTTTGCCTTTCAGTTTGAATTGCACAAGAACAATGTGGAATGTAGTAGAGTCCACAGTAGTTGGAGCGTAGACCTTTCAAATTTATATTTTTTGTTTTTGATTTTGACCGAAAGTACAAAGAATTTTCTTGTTATGCCATACTATATATTGGTAATGAAACGCGAAAGCAATTACAAGAGACCCTGACTTACTGCTGCGGAGGGCTCGGTTTTTATATCGAAATTGGTATTTTTTTGTTACAAATTCTACAAAAAAATGACTTCGTTTCTTACGACGAATATGCGCTTGTTCTTTTATGAAGCAGACAACAAACACCACAAAAAATAGTCTGTCAACATTTTTTGATCGATTGAAAAAATTAATTACACCGATACCCAATGTTGCATTGCAAAAATGACAATAAAAATGAAGGAGACAGAGGAGAGAGGCTTGTCGATCCATCAAAGCACCAATTACTGAAAAAATGTTCTTATAATACTTTTGCTGATACAAAACTATTTACAACACAGCTCTTCTATCTCTCGACGTTTTATAGTAAGCATATTCATATATGTTGTACATATGTAGGTAATGTAAACGTAATAAAATAATTGATGCAGTTTTGTGCATTCACGCATGGATGAACTTGGCTCTTGGATTATTTCTCACATTCTTATACCTATCACCACCACCTGTAATTAATGAATGCTGTACATATATATTTAAGATAAGGATGACAAAAAACAAGTGGACGCAATCACACATAAACTAAGAAAACGGAACAATGCCACTCTGATTCATAAACGCTGAGCTGAGCAAGTTTGCATTGTTGCTAAATACCAGAGTGCGGTCTGTGCTTTACGATTGGCAATTATATTGTGGTAAAGTACAATGAGCAACAGAGTTATTAATAATACGCCATACCTACATAATATATTGATTTTAACTCAATGAAACAAAACTGAAAGGATTTGGCTGACTTTAACAAAGTGATCATGGTATGTAAGGGCTCTGCAATTGTGAATGCAAGTACGTACTACTGCGAGAACTAACTTCAAGGGTTGTGTAACACGTCACACCCTCAACGAACGGTACCCCTTTTCATAGGCCAATCACTTAACAATAAAAAACCTTTGTTTAAGTCTTGCTCAGTGTTAGTTTACATGCTGCATAATATTCAATATTATTTTAATAAAGTGTGACAACAAACTACAATGAATGCAAAGTTAGTGTACTCCACATGTATTCACTTTCGTGCAATTAAGTTATACTGCTATATTTAGCACAAAACTTCCGTACACACTGTTGCATGAAATGTCAGCAACAATTCAGTGCTTATAAGCCGTTACGGCTAGTCTTTCAAGTCCATTTGTTAAGTTAACTGCCAGTGAGTTCACATCTCTTTCTTTGGATCGCCAAATTATCCAGAAGCCAGAAAAATGTACAAGTTTGCCGTAAGTTCCCAATTTAGAATTTTTTCAGAGTGCTCCAGTTTTTCAAACCTTTAACCAATCATTTCCATACTTTTATTTAAGGTTCTCGTCGCTCTCGCCACCCTTTTGGCTGTCACCTCCGCACAATACGGATATGGTGGCTACGACAATGGTTTGGGGTAAGTGTTTCATGTATTATGCCGAAGTATGTATGTGACGCAAATAAAGTCTGCAATAAAGATGAATATTAATAATAATATGTATTTGCTAGGTACGGAGCCTACAGTCTCTACAACGGCGGAGCCACATATGGAATAGGATCCTACGGAGGGTTAGGGACGCACGGTCACGGGGGTTATCGCGGGGCCCTGCCATACGGAGGGTACGGATATGGTGGTGGCTTCATTGGTTAATCGCTCCCTTCGCAATTAAATTAAATCTTCGCAATCTGCATTTAAACTGAATAAAAGTTACCAAATTACACATAACAAGTCAAATCTCTCCTTTGTATTGGTTTATGTTATTTAATCATCCAAGATCATTTATTTATTATTCTGAATTAATAGTTTTTGGTGGAAACGTCTACAAAAAATTATCATGTGTACATTTTTGGTTATCCAGTTGAGTTTAAACAAAACATTTTTGGAACAATTTGGAAAAAAGCATAACGTATATAACACAGCATACATATTAAATACCATATCAACTTACATGATCTAACCTAACTCTAATACGAAACTAGATAACACGGTGTGACAGATAATCACTCAACAATAATTTCTTGCACAC
>JAQGAP010004323.1:0-10671 GCA_034697805.1 Orchesella bifasciata
ATCAACTTGCCCCAACCTTTCACTCCCATTAATATGGCCTACTTAATACGGTCTTTAATATTAGCAACAGTTTGGGACAAAATAAAATGTGCATGGCAATCGACTTTCATGTGTTGGGTGGAATCTCTCGTTTATTTGAACAAAATAGGCGATTTTCAATGATTTTGTTACAACCTCTTCGTTTTCAAAATTTTTTTGAATTTTCAAAAACCCTTGATTTCGCCCCTAGGGAATGTTCTTAAGTATTTGTGTTCAAATTTTCAGGTCAATCGGATCACAAACGTAGGAGATAACGGCTTCCTTTCAACTGTGGAAGTCAATTCTCTCATTGCCCCTAATAAAATCTCTCGTCTTGCCCCAACCAAACAGCCATGCTATCATGCATAACTCAATCCAGTGTATAACACTAACATGGATTTGGGCTGGAATAAAAGTTGAAAAGCAATTGACTTTCATATACTGGCTGGAATCTCCCTATTTGTGTTTGGCAGCAAAAAGCAGTTACTAGTTACTAAACTACTCGAACTAGTAATTTTAATAAATCTTTCAAATATATGTCTTTTAATCTTTTAAAAACATCACAGAAAAGAAAAATTCATCCACAGCCAAAATTTTTGTCTTTGTAAAATCAATGCTTCAAGTACAAAGCACACAGTACTAAGCAATGCCAATATCCCCCATAACACAAAAATCGTGGAAGTTTGACTGTTATGAAAATTAGCTGGCTCATATACTTTCCCCACCTCAGTCAATATATGAGTCCCACTCAACACCCTGAGTTGGTCTTGTACTCTCTCAGAATAGCTCATTTTGAAAAACACGTCAGTCCAAAGGAAAAAGAGTCCATTTTGGACAAACAAGTGAAACGTTTTATACATTTCATCCACACCAGGAGGAAAGAATGTCCATAAAATTGCCGGAGCAAAAGCAACCAACTTCTTTCCAATATGACAATGCCTCTTATTGTTTATTGATACATTGGCACCACTAAAATTTACTTTCTCCAATTTGTCAATCATAGATTGGGCAATATTTAGACAGCGAACTGCAAACGGCCATGGACCAATATGCACCATATTATTGTTGAATGCGATTGTTTTGAAAAACGTTTCAAAAGGCAAGTATCGCTCCTCCACACCAGTTCCGACAATTGTTCGTATGGAATCCATATCTGACATCTGGTCGCTTGGCAAACTTTTATTACGAAGAGCTCTTTCCAATTCAAACTGTTCGACAAAGACTGACAGCTCAAATGCTGGGTGCTTTGGAAAAATTGCTTTGAAACCTCTTTGTGCTAGTTCTTGCACATCTCCAATTGTCTTTTCTGACGGGGGTTTAATGAGAGAACTGGTTATTTTCCCAAAGTACATGTGACCCAGCAAGAGGCAAGTCAAGAGCCATAAAATATAGACAATTGAAGAACTAAACACTGGGAGTTTGGCTGATGGAACAAGTATTAAATTGGATACGAGAGCTAAGATAATTACAGAATCCCACCCACGATTTTTGATTATGTATACCAAGGATAGAGCGACTATTGCTATAACAAGTACTGCCCAGACGTTTTTCTTGAACGGGGAAAGGAGCAGAGTTACGCCGTGTAAAGTGCCTTGGCCTGTGAGAAAACCGGGGCTGGAGCAGTATACAAAATTATACATAAGGTCAACTGCGCGCACATGATGATTCGACTTGTTGTATTCCGCATTGATATTCATTTTCCCAATAGCTCCGGAAAATAACACTGGGGCGAACGAGGGCAATAAAGTATTGGCCACCTCGGGTGGTACACGATCTCCAATCGTAATGGCCGTTTTGTTATGCCATTTGAACAGTTCAAAGCACAGCTTAGCTACTGGAAGAAAATCCATTGTCGGATGGAAGTGAAAATCTCGCAAGTCCATTTGAGAAACTTTGTCTAGGTCTGCACGTTGTATATTGTTAGAGTTGATTATGATGTACATCTTCTGAGCGGCTGATAGATTTGTTATAACCAAATCCTCACCATTGTATAACAAGTTAAATAATTCTCCACTTTTTTTCTTGCAACTTACTATCGAAATGAAGCTCCGCTTGGCACGCTTAGCAAATATTTTTCTGTTAAAAATTGTTGGGAAACTGGTTATAAAATTATTCAGTTGAGCTATTGATGGGTTGCTCCATCTGGTCATGGATTTTAACTTTTCCAAGTTCGAGTGAAAATTGAAATAACGCGTGCAGACCCAACTTTCAGCACCTTCAATTAAGGTTGGTTGAAAATACATGTCCGTATGTGGAAAAGGTAATTCCACAATTGGTTCCGCTTTTCCGATTGGAACGTTTACAAATATCGTATGTAGGATAAAAAGTGCAGTATGTAAATTATTAGTAGTTAAGCGCATCCGAGAAAAATGTAAGATTATGCCAAATTTCCAAGTCTCTTTTTCGTTATCCATAGCAAGAGACACATGTGAGTCATACCTCACCCATAAACTAATACCCAGCCACGTGTCGAGTTTTGACGAACTTAAACTTTCGAAACACCGAAAAAAGGTGTGGGATATGTGAATTGAATATGTTCATTCGTTCCATAAAGAGGCAAGGAAAAGAATGCAGAAACTTTGCAAATTGGACCTATTGTACTCTCTGTCTGGTAAATCCACGATTGTCCGAATCGATTTTTTGTTGAAGTGTTTCAATGGTGAAAGGAACAACAATAAACTAACAGCTTGTAGAACAAAACATATGGTAAGAGGAAAATATAAATTTCTATGCAATTATTCTACATTGGTCTTACATTATATTCTTGATTGATTACCGTTTGCTATTGTGTTGTGGTGCACGCAACATAACACACACTTATTTATTGCGTATTCCGTCTTACCAAAACTAATCCATCTATTGATAATGAAAATGAATCGATAATTGGATGTTTTTTTTTCAATCGTATCTTTTTTCATAAATTTAAGACGGTCTGGTCTGACAACGACGGGGAATATTATTTTAGCTGTTCACTATTAAAGTAAGCAAACTGAACTTATACATTGAAATGAATTGGCGAGACAATTTTCAATATAATATAATTGCATGTTTTATTCACACGAACCCCACATTTTTTTCTCATATTGAATTCAAATGGTATACTAAAGAAATACTACAATAGATTTTTCAATCAGGTTCCAAGCTGATGTATTCATACGAAGCAATAGAACGTTTGTTACCCTTCACAATAACTTACGTTAGTAAAACGGGAAACATGGAAACATTGTTTTTGAAAGAATTTAATCTTATGACAAGTAGGAGGTAACTGAATACATGCAACTTTTATGTCGTGAAAATGATTCGCAAAAACTTTAATTGACAAAATATATTACAAGATATCAGATAAATGAGGTGAAGTTTTTTCAAATCAATTGGCAACGTTGTTACAGTTTTTTCGTACGACTTTACCAACCTTGCTTTGCCTTGTAAGACCATTGTAGCCTACAGCCTGGTGCCTTTTGGACCTCTTTCCGCATTTTCTTATTAAATTACGTTTTTGTGAAATTAATGTTTCTAGTATGAAACAAACACTACTAAGCATAGTCATTATGCCCCACAACACAAATATCGTAGTAGTTTGGCTGTTCTGAAAATTAGCTGGTTGGTAGACTTTTCCCACCTCTGTCACAATGTGGGTTTCACTCACAACCCTGAGTTGGTCTTGTACTCTCTCCGAGTAGCTCATTTTGTAGAACACATCAGTCCAAAGGAAAAAGAGTCCATTTTGGACAAACAACTGGAATGTTTTATACATTGCATCCACACCGGGAGGAAAGAATGTCCAAAAAATTGCTGAAGCAAGAGGAATCAACTTCTTTCCAATATAGCAATTCCTCTTTCTGCTCATTGTAACATCTGTACCACTGTAAAAACTCCCCTTTTCCCGTTTGTCAATTAAAGATTGGACAGAATTTCGACATCGAACTGCAAAGGGCCATGGTCCAATCAACGCCACATTATTGTTGTATGCCATAGTATTCAAAAACGTTTCAATTGGAAACTGTCGCTCCTCCAAATCCGCTCCAATAATTTTTTGTACGAAATCCATGTCTGAGAGCTGATTCGTTGGCAAACGTTTGCGACGAAGAGTCTCGTCCATTCGCAATTGCTCAATAATGGTTGGCACTGCTGAAAGTGGATTTATTTGGTCTTTTAGAAAAATGGCTTTAAAATTCCTATGCGCTAACCCCTGCACATCCTCAATTGTCTTTTCTGATGGGGGTTTGATGAGATAACTGGTTATTTTCCCAATATACATATGACTCAACAATAAAGAACTCAAGAGCCATAAAATATAGACGATTGAAAAATTAAACACCGGCAGTTTGGCAGACGGCACAAGTATTAAATTAGATAAGAGAGCTAAGATAATTTCAGAATCCCACCCTCGATTTTTTATCATGTACAATAAAGATAGAGCGCTTGCTAGTAGAATAAGAGCTACCCAAACTTTTCCCATGAACGGGGAAAGTAGCAGAGGCACGCCTGATAAAGCACCTTGTCCGGTAAGAAAACCGGGGCTGGAACAATATGCAAAATTGTACATAACGTCAAAAGAGCGCACGTGATGACTCGACTTGTTGTATTCAGCATTCATATCCCATTTTTCACTAATTGTGGCAAATAAGATTGGGGAAAACGAGGGCAATAAAGTATTATCCACTTCAGGTGGTACACGATCTCCAAACGTGATGGCCGTTTTATTATGCCATTTGAACAATTCCAAGCACAACTTGGCGAGAGGAAGAAAACTTAATGTTGGATGAAAGTGAAAATCTCGCAACTCCAATTTTGAAGCGATGTCCAGCTCCGTACGTTGTACACTATTGGAGTTCATTATAAGGTAGTGCTCTTGAGCGGTGGATGGATTTGTCAGAACTAAATTTACACTGTTGTATAATAAACTTATATTTTCCCCACTTTTTTCTTTGCAACTTACGATGGATAAGAAGCCCCGCTTGGCATGTTTAGCAAATATTTTTCTGCTGAAAATGGTTGGGAATTCGGATATAAATTTCTGGAGGTGAGTTGCTGATGGACTGTTCCAACTTTTGTCGTCTTTTAATTTCTCCACACTTAAGTGAAATTTGAAATCCCTCGTGCAAACCCCACTTTCAACACTTTCAAATAAGGTGGGTTCATAAAACATTTCTGTGTGTTGAAAATGTAGATCCACAGTTGGCCCAGCTTTTCCAAATTGAAAGCTTACAAATATAATAAGAAGCTGAGAGATAAAAGTTGCAATAGCTGAAGTAAAATTGCATACAAGTAACCGAGAAAAATGTAGCATTTTGACGAATTTCTCACAGGAGGGAATAAAACACAATATTCCATATAAGGTTTCGACCTTCTATAAATTTTTACACTTGGCACACAAAGAAAAGGGTGTGGCATTTAAGGGGTTCATTTGTTACATGAATGAAATAGGGAAATTAATGCAAAAACTTCACAAGTTGAACTATTGTGTCCTTTGTCGCAAATTCAAAATTATCCTAATTGCTTTTCTATTCAATAAGGTTGAAAGGAATAACAATAAAATGACAGCTTGCGAAACAAAAATGATTGGAGGTGTAACATGTTTGCAATTATCACATACTGGTCTTTTATTTTAAGTTTTTGTATTGGGTATCCTTTCCTATTGTTAATTGTGTTGTTCAGGACTTAGCATGGATAGACATACAAATTCATGAATAGGTGGATGTCCAAATACCTCGGAGATAGTTTTAGTTGGCTACTATTTCATGATGTAATGGACAATGTGTAATACAGGGAAGTGTTCTGTAATTATGTGAGGTGATGGTATGATATAATAATCAAGATATATGAATTCAAAGGGAAATAAAATAGAGTGTTAAAAATGACAGTAGTGTTTTCAGTTTTTACTGTTAACCAATAATCGTTTGTTTATTTAACATTTTAAAGATGTTACATACAAAATTGAAGCTCAATATAAAATATTTGTGAATACGTTAAAGTAGTCATAGGATAGTCAGCTATAATTTTCAGCCTTTTTATACAGAATTTTATACGTTATAAGTAAAGTGACCAATTTGCATCCAATGCATCTTATTTGCATCCTACTGTATTGACCTATGGTCACTGGGTTTGAAGAAGTCTTATGCAATGGCGATTCTAAATATGCGATTTAATTTTTCCGAACTTGCATAATTTGCACCAAAATGCATCCTCGAACTCAACTTGCATCTTTTTGCATCCTGGTACAAATTAACATTTTACATGTATTTTGGGTGTAACTTTTCAAATACACGTGTATTTTGGATGAAATTTGTCATTTATACGTGAAATTTGGGTGCAATTTGTCATTCATACGTGAATTTTGGGTACAAGTTTTCATTTAAATATCAAAATTTTATTAATTAAACATTAATAACTTCATTTCAAATTTTTCGCTTTAAAAATCATGAAAACTTTCAAGTTTACCCATAATTTGGGATACATATGCGAAAATTAATAACTTTCCTGACCTTCAGACCAAATTTTTAAGTAACATTTTTTGAAAATGTATGATTTCCTAAACATTTTAACCAAAATTTCAACTTGCATCTTTTTGCACCCAAATTTTCTTGAAAACGCATCCGAAATTCGTTTCAACTTGCATCCCCTTTGTCACCTTAGTTATAAGTATTACGTTTCGTAAGTGGGGGATAGAAGATTGTATGATTTATTGCGTCAGACTCATTTTACGTATAATAACTCATAATACAACTAATAATCAAGTTCTTGCAGCTGATTTACTTTAAGTCACAATTGGTGGTGAAATGTAGCTTCGGGCTTGGAAGCCCCTTTACCTGCTATCGCATTACATGAGGCTGTAGCTTTACCTTAAATTTATGCAACGCTTCATCGTAAATTACGCATTACATCAATCACGAATGCCTATTAATCTTTCTTGCGAAATTGGGACCCGTAATGTGTGTCATAATAATTATGATGTCTGTAATCTTGCATGATTTATATAAAAAATGTAAATCAAAAACGGAAACATCGGAAAATGGGATCTCTCAGACTAGTCAGACTACATAACTGTTGAATCCTGCACTGGTTGTAACCCGAACTCAGGGGATTCCTGTTTAAATGATTCTTAAACTATACTTTCTAAAACTTGAAAGTATGCGAAATAAAGGTATCACTACAACGCGTCGCTTTACGTGGATTTAAAGAGGTATTTAATAGACAACAATAATTAAGTAATAGAACAACTATCAACTACAAGGCAATCTTTCAGCAAAGATAAAGTTCTAAACCCAAATATGTCCAGCGAGACTCTCGACCGCTCGGCTCGGCTCAAGAAGAGAGAATAACTTACTTACTGACAAAATGTATAGCTCTAGAGAACAACGAGAAAGGCATGACTATCGTTCAAGCATATCTGACGATTTACACTCTATGACTAACACAATAGCTTTAGATATAGCATACAGATCGACTTTGGACGAGAATTGATGGCAAAGCCCATAAGAGTAGCGTATCTACCATATTCACTTAATTTACATAGGGTAACAAACTGTAAGAAATTAGGAAATCCGCACGTGGCAAAATTATGAAACAACTTAAACACTAATCTGTTGGTTCTCCCGAGCCCTCAACTACAACTCACATTTCGAGTCATCTAAGTTTAAACTAATTACATCAGTTTCAAAATTACCAAAATGTGACTAAAGTATCATGAACAAAGGAGACAGAGACAACATGCTAAAATTCATATACACAACAATATCTTATACTGTACGACTTTCTACAATAACTATCATCTTCGTTTTTATTTAATCTTCATTTTTTGCCGCAAAACTGTGCACTTAACGAAACGGCATCATAATTTCCTAAAACAATGCGTGTGTAACATGAAATATATGGCATTTGAAAGAATGTGAATGGTGCAAGTGATAATATTTAGAGAAATAATAATTGTTGATTGTATGCACGATGAGAATATTTCAACTGGAAATAAAGAACTTAATAAACTGTAGTTTTTTCAGTTAGTTAATAATCATTGTTTGTTTTATTACATTTTTAAGATCTCAAATTTATGTTTGATTAGATTGATAGGATGGAAAAGTGATAATGAGAAGACGTTGGTGTCTTCATCGCTTTAAAAGTTAGCTAGCAGTAGTTGTGTATGGCTGAAATGAAGAAAAAAACCAAAGTTAAAACAAATTGTTAAATGGAATCTAAATGGTAATCATAATCAAGAAATTAAAAAAGGTTTGCTTACGTATGACACCTTCCTTGTTATTCTTTCACGCAACAACATTAGGAGCGTGCTGGGCAGCAGGAGCCATTTTTGGGTTGGGTTGAGGACCGTTAGCAGCGTTGACGGCCACAAGAACAGCGAAGAAGCTGACAACGGAGAAGAATTTCATGGTGAAATGATTTGGGTTGAAGATGAAGTGTTGAAGAGGAGAGAAGTGGGGGTGATGTGATGCTCAACTGATATATTCAGCCTGTTTTTATAACCATTTTTATGTGCGTAGATAGCATGTATTACGTTACGTAAATGAATTTTAGGTAGTGGAGGTAAACTCAAGTGATTAGCTTCGTCTGACATTAAAAATAATTGCTCATTACTGGGGCAATTAATTCGACCGACTAACAACATCATGTAAAATGACGAACAGAACATGACGTAACATTCCACTAAAGTTAATTTAATCTGATGACATCATGGGGCGACGTAATTCAAGCTGGTGAATTGCATGTCGCGAAAAATGGATAGCGAAAATTTAATTTATATAAAATACCAGAAGATATGATGAATTAAGTGAATTTTGCACATATTAGCGCATATTATATAATGCTTCTGTAGATGAAAGGGACAGGGTAACACAACAAAATGTATACTTCACTGATAGCCAGAATCATTTTTATTGTGACATTAAAGATGTTAAAATGTGTTAATTTATTTGTTCAAAATGAAAAACTGATAAAATATTAATTGAACAAGGAGAGATGGTGGTATTCCTTGTTCGTTTCAAGTGTTAGCTAGCAGGAGCTTCAACATAAATGAAAATAAAACAAACTGTAACTACTTGATAGTTAAATTAACCACGTAATGATTAAATTGGCTGAATTGACTTACGGTCCTTGGATATCGTTTTTAAGGTGAAAAAGCTCCACCAATCACCGCAAGATCTTTATCGCTCAGAGTAGCCTTAAGGTTTCCAGCTTGGGGGGCCGCGTTGACGGCGACTAGAATAGCGAGGAAGCTAACAACGGAGAAGAACTTCATGGTGAAAGGTTTTGAAGAAATGTTGCAATTGAGATGTTAATTGTGAGAAGAGAAGAAGGTGGGATGTGATGGCCAGCACAAAATTGCTGCATTGCTTTATACAAAAATTTTATACATACATTGCAAGTATTTCATCACGTAAGCTGGTGATTGATACGAACTTTGGCAATTTATTCAGTCAGACACATTAAATTTAATTGCTCGTTAAGCAACTAATGCTCAAATCGTTACGGATTCTTTGTTTTAATTCACAGTTGGTAGCATCTGATGATATAATTGCATTGGGAGAAATACATATATGATCTGATTTCAAGGTTTGTAATCTGCAAGAAGTACAAACTTACACGATTATAAGCGACAATTTGGGTACCTACTGCTATAATTATCATGAAATATGCCTCGAATCTACGTCACTCCTATATTAATTAACTCATCACGCCATGCCATTAAATCCGTATGACGAAGAATTATTAATCTGTTACTGTTACTCCAAACCGCTAAATGGAAAGCTCATTGTATATGAGAAGATATTGCTGGAATTCAAATGTCTTCATTTAAGATGAAAATAACAAGAAATAGGAAGGGCTGGTTTGCATCCCTTGCATCAATTTTCAGCTAACAGGAACTCTGAGCTGAATAATTCATAATAATTTGTTTCTCATCTGACAACTTACAATAATTCAAGCTAATTCAAGAAACAAATTATTGGAGACGTTAAGCAGACTCAATTGTATAAATGGCGTTCGGTGGCACCAAAATGGAAATCCGGATACTTAAAGACTTTTTAAAACTGACATACGATAGATTAGACAAACCCTGGTGGGACTACCTATGGAAGCTGACAACGGATAAGAACTTCGTTGTCATAGGGGTTTGCGTTGAGAGTTTGAAATGATGTAAAAATTAGAACAAAACGTAAGCTCTACTGCTAGCCAAAGAGATTTGGGTTGAGAGCTGTTGAAAGTACGAAGAAAGGATGTGATGTGATGGCCACCTCAAATTTTCTGCCTTGCTTTATACCAAATTTAATGCATTACGTATTCTACTACGTAATGGTAGATGATATAAACGTACATGCTTAATTAACCAGTCTCATTAATCGTAATTACTCGTTAAGCAACCAATGTACACGCCGCCAAAGTACAGATTTAATGGCGTGGAGTAACCTTACAATAGTGAAAAGGGGATAATTACCCAACCCCAACTGTCGATTTAATTGAGGATTTTGTGTGACTTTGACGATTTTGTATCTTCACAAAATTGTAAAAACTATCATGGTCATTTAACGCAACTGATGCTAAAAAATTCAAACCCAGAACTTCCATAAAAACTGCTAATTCAATACTGTTTCTTTACGTCGTTTACAAACCTCAAGTTGTCAGTTCTTTAAATTTCAGAGTTACAGG
>JAQGAP010004324.1:0-10664 GCA_034697805.1 Orchesella bifasciata
GTTTACATCAACATTATTTATTGCTTCATTTCATTAAAATATCTATAATATGCTTTGTAGTTCAATCACATTATTACAAGTTACATTCTTGCATTGCTTAAAGTCATTGTGCAACACTTACACGGCAATACATATAAATTATTACGACTTTTTGAGTATTATTTAATCATAGGTGGCTTACACAGAGGAATTCTAGCTACTTAAAAGAGTTTACAATAAAACTAGCATGTAAGTTCCTTACTAACAAAAAATACAACAAAACTTATTGGACTGGCTATGTTCACATTACCCCATAAAATATGTACCTTACTTGCCTTCTACATCATATCATTTGTCATCCATAAATGTCACAATTTGGTCACGGAACGCTAAACGATTGTCATGCAATGTTCGTGACTACTTTCCTTCTCTTCTTGACTGCGTATACATTGGACAATAATACGTTCCTAATATAGTTTCTCAGGTGTCGATAGTGCATAATATATTTGTGCTTCGTTTCATTATAAATTAAAAATATTTCTGTTTTTCATCTATCTAAAATGCATTGATTGTATTTGATTTGCTATTGCTAGCGTGTTCCACTCATACTCTTGTTCTCTCATTTATATTCAGACTCGTTTCGCTAATAAATCCGCCACCACCACAACTCAAAAGGAATACCAGTGCAGTTGTGACGATAGCAAAATAACTACTATGCAAATGACTCCCTTCGGACGTAGCAGTGCTTGAATTCTTCAGACTCTCCTCCTCAATCAGCCCTGATGAGCCGGGAAAGCCAGATCGAGATGCGAAGAGAGTGTTGTCATCCATCTCCTCAATCGGGTTTTCATCATGTTGATAAATGTCTGGGAGCACGTAAATGAAAGTGAAAAAATACATAAAAACGTAAGCATAAAACTAAAAACTGTCATCACATCTTACATAACCAATCCATAGCATTACTTTCATTATTATAATTAATTAATGACGCTGATGAACAAAGGTTTTACCAAGAAGTATTTTTTGTAAAAATGGATTTTGGCACTGAATTGCCGTAATAAAATATAATGTATGATGCAAATACCTTTAGCATCAGCCTCCAATTTCAACTCCTCAAGCTTCTGTTTGACAGCCGTGAAGGTGGTGCTAGGTACCTCCAATATCTGCGTAGGGGCACAGTAATAAATTCCAAATGAATGGGTTTAGCAGTTGATCATAACCATAAATTTTGCATCCGCTAAAAAATCAACGTGATTACGTACATGCTCAAACCAAGCCAATGGCACGATTCTCTCCGTCATATTCTCAAAGTACGTCACTGAGGAAATTGGACGGGTTCGAATATTCAACTGAAATCTGCGTACGGCATACAACGGAGTTCCAGTGATCTACCCAAAAACACCAAAAAATTATATGGCGTTAATTAGCATGTATGTGAGTAGTTGTGAAAATCATGACGTTCAACAAAAAATCCTTGTGTTGCTTACGGGTTCAATCATAATTTCACTCTCGTGTAATGACTTGTTTGGGCTGATACCCCGAATGTTTTTTAAGTGTCTAGGATTGGCGTGAAGGAAATGAGGCAAAGAACCTAAGAGTGGAGCTCCTACGTAATTAACATAAAAACAAAAACTTTTTTTTAAAAACATCGTTCTCATGAAATATTCATACTATTTATCAATCCTTTCATAGTTCACGTTTTCAATGTTTTTTTTTCTTCCCAAAAAATGGCAAAGATCAAAACGAGTTTTTGCAGCTAAAATTATTATCATTTTTTGTGACGACACAAATAGTAATAGTAATGATGATCATGTAGTTTGTACCTTTGGAACATCCAGAGTAGTCCGTGAAGCCAGCATCCAGACAATGTGGATCTGACATGTTATTAAAATTGAGGCAGTAGCATGACGTTCCATCATCAGCTAAATTGTTAGCAAATTGCTCCAGGGGGAATTTGAACACGAATACTGGTATTCCCCGAAATACGTCTTCTTGCACATAACGGAGCTCGAGGGAACGACAGTTATCCGGGAGAAAAATGTTAAATACTGCGTCCTTTGTTATGTGTTTTGGAAACGTGAAAAAATCTAGGGAATCAGCTAAACTATCACAATGTGAGGTTGGTGGCCAAAAGCCGAGGTTTGGGTAGCCCTGAAATGTGAGAATTTTTCCGAATGGGGTTTCTTTTGTGGATTTAACAGAGTAGGTGGCTGTAATTGTTCCATTTTTCTGAAAAAATGTGCAAATAAAATGATGGCACGTGATGAGCAGTCAGAATTTGGACAAGTTGTACAACTTGTCATCGTCACACCCACTCCACTCCTAGCTAATTTTTCATGCGTAAATGGACAGAGCGTAATTTTACACGTTTGTTTCATGAATATTTATATTTACGTACATTTTTGAAAAATGCAAATTTTCCACCCGCCAACTCTGGATATTTTTCTTCGGTTTGGCCTTGGGTGATGTCGTCAAGAATGGCGGTGTAGACGGAAACGTTATAACCGTAGAAAAGCGATTCTCCAAAGTTAATTGCTGGGCGAATCATAGTTTCCCCCGATTCTAGGATTTCGTCCATTAAAATGTCGTTGAAAGCTTTGGGTAGACCTGCGCTGGCTAACCCTTCTGCCATTGTCTGAAAAACGTGTGAACGTATTATATTTACACTAAGTAGATCGTAAAGCGGTTTCATTTGGTTTCAGATATAAACTTACAATAAATGGCGCATTTAAAGCCGTAAACTCCGTATTTTCACTTAATCCCATTTTTGTCAATTCTGGAAGGAAATGCATGCTCCAGTCAATATCATACTGCAGCGTATTGTCATCCAGTCGAAGCATACTCTTTTTTATGCGTTTCTCTCTAAAGTTAGCAAACACACATACATTATACATATATCTTACTATCTGACTGACGCTCTTAGTTTACTTCAATTTAATCTTTAAAATTAATAACCTATATGTAAACGGTCCCAATTCCTTCATTTCCGGAACACTCCCGTTTCTAAACTCTTCGGGGTTATCTAAGCTAAAAATATAGTATCTGACTAAGGTCGACTCGAGTACATTTCCCAGCCTTTCTGGTCTCCAATCTTCTTCCTGTTTCTAACACATTACCAAACAAATCAACTTAATTCATTTCATTATTATTATTATTATTATTATTATTTCTTAATTTCAGAACTGAATAAGCAAGCGTATACTCAAAAAATAAAAATATTTTCATACTTCTTTCAACGCTCCACCAGCATAAGAAACTAAAAATACTGCTAAAATAATCCACTTCCACTGAAACTTCTCCATTATCACCTTTCAACTTTCTGAAACTACTCAACTCAAACTTTGTATGAAATGCAGAATGCAAAATAATCCTAAACCGTTGTTTCTTTCCTTCCTAAGCTCACGCTCGTTGATGCTGAAAAAGATGAACCTGGAGCAACTTTTTCTTTGTGCAGCTCAACTTCTCATTATCCTGAGCTTAGGCAACACGAAAACTTACTTTTGCAACTGCTAAACAGCAACTGACTAGGTCCAAACAGAGAATGTGAGGTGTTTGATAGACACATTGTTCAATATTTTTAAAAATAAAATGTTTTATCTCTATCTTCATTTTTTCCTTAATAAATACTCAGCTCAGGTATTCCTTATTGCCCATATAATATCATCAAATTATGGTAATCAATAGTAAGGTATAGACTAACAAAGTGGTAGAGAGTTTCAACCACAATATATGTATATGATGTGAGGTCGTTCCTATTACTATATGCAACTGGACAATCTCTCAAAAAAGAGCAACTGGACTGACTCAGCTAAAGAAAAACTGACGTAAAAAACCTGTTTGGTAACAAGTTAAAGGATAGGACGGGCAATCACCATCATTTTATAGCAACCGCAACCTTTTTTCTACCTGAGAGATAGATGAAGCTATACTTAAAAAACAATTTTTATAAGAGGACATATGGCTTTTGCATGTACATATGCATCTTGCATGCAGTTAACGAATATGTTACTTCAGTCACGGATGATTCGCTTCTTCTTTCTTTCAGAAAAATATTTTACTCTGGCTGCCAATGCAACTTGCTCACTTCACCGAAAGATGTTTTTTTTCGGGGAGTGAGATGAGGATAAACGTTGGTAGCACAATGCTCGTGTAAGACCCGTTGCATGCAACAAACATGCATGTTTTGTACACGTACACAAGGAAAATTAAGTGTCTCAACCAATTATTTTGACTGATGTGGGGTTCAGATGGAGAGATCAGGTTGATGTTGGGACAAGCGTTCTAGTTATTATTGTTGGGATTACACATAATGTATGTATATCCATTTTTTCATATAAACAATGGATTAAAACAAAAGAAAGAAAAATAATCAGTTGTTATACATATAGACAAACCTTTCGATCCGATCTGCTGTTGATTTAGGCACTGTTTATCTGAATATCGTGTCAATTAATTATAACATTCTGGAAGAACGAAAGAAGGAAGGAATAATACATTGAAAAAGATCACCGACAACCCAAAACTGAAAAGCATTGAATCTGTGTTAATACTACTGTTTTATATTGAAAAATATTACTTTAGCGGCGTGCTGCTGGACACATTTGTAGCCAGCACAATGTACTGCATCTATCCAGACTAATTTCTCCTCAATCCGGAACCTCATATCACGAAAAAATAGTTTTTCTTCAAATTTTGCACCTTGAATATATACTCATAAAGTTACATTATTTCATCAGTTTATATGGGTTAGAGTTGAAAAGTTTCCGAGATATCCCCAATTTTGTCCGCAAATTTAACAATTCCTTCAAACCACGGTTGTGGGAAGACGGTAGTAGATAATTGCTTGATTTCTTTTGCACACAAAAGTTAATAACATTTCCCAGTACGGTTTTTCTTGGTTTGTCGAAAACCAAGCCCGTTTTGGCTACAGAGTTTTTCAAACTTACTACTATGATTTTTTGCACCGTTTCCACGTTGAACAAAAAATAATTTTAGAAAACGCAATTTATTTAAGTCCTAACGTTTGTTAACCTGAGGTGTTAAGTTTTGTTTTATGTGCAGATTCCAAATTCGGTACGCATAATTTTTTACCTGCATATAAAAACACTTAATTTGATATTTTAAAAAATGGTGTTTCGTCGCGTGATCTTTTGTACAACGTGGAAACGGTCCATAAAATCATAGTAATAAGTTTGAAACACTCTGTAGCCAAAACGGGTTAGAATTTCGACAAAACAAGAAAAAACTTGCTGGGAAATGTTATTAACTTTTGTGTGCAAAAGAAAGTAAGCAATTATCTATTACCGTCTCTCCACAAGCGTGGTTTGAAGTAATTATGTCATTTGTGGACAAAATTGGTTCATATCTCGGAAAGTTTTCAACTTTGACCCATAAAAATTGGCGAATTAATGTAACTTTATGAGTATATTCAACGTGCAAAATTTGAAGAAAAACTATTTTTTCGTGATATGGGGTTCCGGATTGAGGAGGAATTAGTCTCCATTCAATCTTGTGGTCGATTGCAAACAGGTAGCCCTGTTGTTTATTTATAGCCCAAAGCGTTTTATTAATCATTTCATTTCAACCTTTTATGATGTGATAAAATATAACCTACAATTTTTCCATATTATATATAAAATGAATTTGTCGTATAAGTTTTCTTAGACCTCACTAAAGCTTGTGTCATAAATCAACTAATTTTTGACCAGATCCAGGTATATCAGGTAGGTTATCATGTTTAGATGAGACGGTGACATAATTAATATAGTGTTCAACTTTCACACTAGACCGCCCCATTGAACAATTATTCTGTGGGGGAATTTTTGGATTTAGTTCAAGCTTCACAGTATACAATGCAATAAATATCGCAGCGACGCAGAGAAAAAATTATGTCTACAAACTAGCATCATCATAAAATTGCTCGTTGCTACTTGTTTGCTATATCTGAAAGCTATATATTGTAGGGAGAAAGGATAAATGTGTAGCTTTCAAAAACTGCTGAAAGAATATTTCAGAAATGATAATCTTGAAGAAAGTCTCGAGTTTCATCCTTAGTAAAAAGCAAACATGAAAATTAGTTCTGAAATTCACGACATGACTTGAAATATGAAACCCTGTCATACCACGCCTATAAATGCAAGTCTGGGATCAATTTTAGAATGTTGTTTTCATTCGGTTTCTGGTGCTGGGTTAATGTTATTGGACGAAATATGGAATTTTTTCCCAGAGACTACTCAAACAATTCCAACTGCCTGTAAGCTTTGTGTTAAAAATTGCAAAAATACTTATGTCTTAACAGCGCTTTGACCGTGTATAATACATTTGTTTCACAATTAAATCTTAGTCTGCATTGTCTGGAACTTCAAACAACTTCAGTCTTACAAAGCAAAGCAAAACAAAGCTAATCAGCTCATGTAATAACCAATACTATATCGACTGGCTGACTTTAATCTCAATAATATATATCATTCGCCTTTTTATCCTGAACTTCAGGTCCGTAGCGAGGGTATAGCGAGGTATAGCGACCGCTATAAACCTTCCCTTGTCCAAGGTTTACAAAAAACTTATAAATTATCGATTGGCAATGCCTTATTAAAAATGATACAACGAGTACTGGAGCGATGGACTTTGATCAATTGCACTAAAATCACGTAGAATCCATAACGAATATTAATTCCAAGAGGATTTGGAACTCAGCATTAAATTTACGTCAGCTTACGTGGTCATTATACTGACGGCATATGACTTGATGAACATAGTTTTTGCAATTTATTCTTAACATGCCCGTCTGATAATAACGTTCATTAGAAGTTGTCCGCACTGTGAAGACAGTATAGATATTGCTTGGATCAAATATTTCACCAAATATCTGCCATCTATTTGCTTTCAAATTTAAAAGAAAATAACATTCAAAAGAATAGAAATGCAGAAATGAAAAAAGGAAACGATGGCATTGAAATTATTATTTCACTTAAATTCTACAGAAAAGCCTGTTTTAGTATTGCTTCTCATTTTACCTATAAAAAAGAAAGCAACAATTAAGGAACCAAAGAAAATATCTAAAAAAAATATTACAAGTACTTAGGTATGAGTAGAATGCCAGTATGTATCGTAAAACTACAATATTCTATATCTCGTGTTAGGGGTACTTCCGTATGCACACATTATGACGTGATAACTTTGTTGGGTGAAATATAATCTAACATAAACAGGCAGTTTAAATAAAACTTTCAACTCAGGGCTGTAATTAATTAAAATCCATCTACAGAGGGGAATTACTCCTAATAAAATATGGTATGGCTAGTTTTTTAAATAAAAAAAGGAAATATTTTGCTTTTGCATAATTAATTTTTTTCAACTAAATAAAATGGAATTAAATTTTTATCAGTTTACGTAAATGCAAATTTAAAGTTACGACACGAGACCAACGTACATTTGCCTCTAGCGTGTAACACAAGGTAGTTTTTACAACTCGATAACATTTTTAGTGAGAGTTATGATATAATTACGATATAATATACTATGATACTATGATATAATTTTGGACTTTTCTCTGTGGACTTTTCTCGATGGAATTTTCTCTTTGGGCTGTTTCAATTTCTTTGGACTTGTTTTTAATGTTGAGCAAATATGGAAACTCTTGTCATTAGGCAACAGAAAGCTTTTACAACCAGAAGCAAGTTTAAAACCGCACTTACTATCTGCTTTTCAATAATAACAATTTCTGTCACAAATACAAATCAGCATCTCAGAAATGGTGACAGAGTTGCAAAAACGTGGGTTTTCAATCCTACACTTCTTTACCTTTTACATGTTTCCCTTTCCCGTAAAATGGGACAAAAACTACAACGAAATTCAACTGAGAGCGCCCGCATATAAAATTTTTCCTTGGCTCTGCAGTGCCAGTTTCGTGATTCTCGTTGAAGTAGTAGTGCTCATCTGCTTATGTTGGTACGGATTCTTTCGACCACGACCAGATTTTGGGATCATGAGCGCCACCATTAATTCCATCGTCGTGTTTGCCACAATTGCTGGGTTTTACGTCGGATATGTGACACTGGCCAATGCACATGATAACCTAGCTGGTTTTAACGAGTTGATTCGATTAAACGACAAAATCATTGCAGGTAATAGCTGGTAAAGTAAATTTCGCGGTTTGTAGGAATGAATGAATATAACTAAATCACAATATTTTTTAGACATCAGTCCAAATCTAGATGCTGCATTTCAAAAGCGACAATTTAGAATGGAACAGTCATATGGGATATTTTTGTGCTTGGCGGTTTTTGTACTAAATCTGGGCCCCTTTGTTCTGGTTCCATTCGTCATCTCGTGTGATTTCGACGTGATCTACTTTATTGAACAAGACTTACTGACGGAACCAATGCACCGGTCAATGATGGAAATGGTTCTAGGCTTTCTGGCTCGCGTTGCCGTGCTCATACCGTTCTGGTTAGAAATTTGCAGGAGTGCAGCTTTTATAAGCGCTGTCATAATTATGATGGCAGAGAGCTTTATGAGGATAACGGATTCCTTTCTCCATATTTGTGATCAAAATGAGATGCAAACCTTCTTCAAATTCTATACATAATTTAGAATTGTGCACAAATTATTGGATGAGGTCATTTCCACCGGTCTGTATGTGGGATTAGGTTCTGGGCTGTTGTTGGTGGTGTCTCGGTGTCTGTGAAGGGAGGTAACGCTATACCACCTTCGATACATTTTATCCTAGCTGGCGGCATCTTCATTTGTATTTTAGTAATTGGTATCTGTCTACCAAAGGTAGGAATAGCTTGTGACAGTCAACTGAAGGTAGTCGCTCTATTTCAGCTCCATATTGAAACAATGTTTTATACTGGAAAACGATCAAGGATTCGGTTGGCAAATGCAAAACGAGCAAAATCCATGAGACCCATTAGAATGAAATATGGCAGTTTTTACTGGATTGGAAAAGATTTCTTTGTGGAGTATTTTGAAGTTATGACGATGAGGTGCTTTGATGCTATATTAATACTAGAGTAAAGTTAATGTGTTTAATTTAATTGCATGATGAGAACATAGGCTTAGGGGATTAGAACAGTAAATTTAAGTGTCCTTGTATTGTCTTTAACATTAGTTAGCTTGACTTTGACATTCAACAAGAATTGTAATTTGTTTTATGAATCCATTAATTGCATATCCATCTGTATGAAATGTCTATTATTTAATAAATAATTCTGAAAATGTAAATATGTGTCCGTATTTTTTATTTCATCTATTTGACTTCAAACTGAAAAGAAAATATCATCCAAAAGAACTAATCGTAAAAAACCACATCGCTGCTACTGCAAATCTTTAATTTTTTGATTTAAGGTACTTCTAAATGCACCCAATATAGCATTTAATAAATAACGTTATTGCTCAGGATATGTATAGTAATGCTAATTAAACTTTTTCCGTATGCAACGGAAAGGTACTGTGCTACAAATTTAGCTTAACTTTGTGTTAAGCGTTTATCTAAGCAAAATATTCATTTTACATTATAGCCCGGCTCAAGAAAAGTCTGTAATGCATTACGTATTTCAAAAGTGTTTTATTGATTAGATATGAGAAACAAAATAAATGAAACTGTTTAAGCAACGTAATCAATAGCGGTTAATCGTCAATCCTATCAGCCCGACAGGATACACATCCGGACGACTAGGTTATTAAAAGTACAAACCAAATACAAGCAAAAGGACACAGCTAGAAAATTAAAACCTAACAAAGTGTTCTGTGCTACGGATAAAAGTAACTTTAGTATACATTTAACACAGGTAATAGTTTGTTGTAAAACGCATTTACTCAATACATTGTGAAAGTGGGTCCAGGAAATCAGTACCGTATTTCAACCCAGCCATGGAAATACATTTGGATTTCATGAGGAGAAGGCAAAACACAAAATGAATCGAGAAGCGGACACAGAATCAAATACAAAAGTTGTTGCAGATCATGATTCAAACTGGTGCACCAAGAAATGGTGTTGGTGGAGTCCAAACAAGGATTCCATTTGTGCGTCATTCTGCAGTGAATCATCACTCCATGGGCTCCAATATATGGGACAAAGAAAACGACACCTTACTGAACGGTTTGAGCATTTTAATCTTTCATTAATTACAACTTTTAAAATTCAATCAAAACTTTTAAAACCTATAGTGATCCCCATTCAAACTGTAATTTGCAGAATATTCTGGTTAGTAGCGTTTTTGTTAAGCCTTTCAGCAGCCATTTACCTCATTCATGGGGTATGGGATCGTCAACGAAAAATACCCGTGATTGTCTCTTTTCAAGCTAAGGAGCAAGATATTGACTCGATACCTTTTCCTGCCGTTACACTATGTAATATAAACAAAGTAAGTTCAGTATAAGAACAATTATTATTAGATGCATGTACTTTAGCGCACAAATTATAACATCATAATTTTTTTATTCTCATTTTTGATGGAAAAGTTTCCTAAAAGCAAAGTACTGGAACTAAAAAGGCATGAGCATGATATGAGTTTTGGGAGGCCTATTAATTATTTTGAAAATTGAACAAAATTCTGAAATAATAAATATTTCCCTTCCCTTTAGGATTGCCAAGGACCCAAGTAACCCAAGATATAATGAGGCGAGACTACAACTTACGTTTGTGCGGTCGGTTTGTAACGCCCAGCATTCTTTTGCAA
>JAQGAP010004325.1:0-10661 GCA_034697805.1 Orchesella bifasciata
TCAAGAAATTGGTTAACATTGAGCAGAAACAAAAATGTAAAATAACATCAGAAACAAAAGTCTTTTGTTCTGCTGTTACAATACAATATTCAATTCAAACTTCACCTCTTGGATTTCTAAATACAATTACAAAGTTTTTTTTTAAATATTGGGAGTTTGCAATGACTTTGCAAGTTTACATCTTTGGTTGACCTCCTCCTCCAACTAGCTTTCTTGAATCTACAAAAATCCGTCAATCAGAATGAAACTTAGTTTTCTCCTTTTCAATTTTATCAGTAAATAAAAATATAGTATATCCATTCTTCTTCTTCCTTCATTCTCACCTGCCTTATCAATCCGTTGAGCGTCCTCTGCCTCTTCTACTTCACCTGCATGTGAGCTGCTGCTGCGGTGGACGATGACTTGACGACTCCAGACTCCAATCCAACCCCAAATTAAATCCAAATGTTTAACCAGCCTGAACTTCAAACTTCATTTTGGTTCGCTCCAACTAACTCAGCTTCCAATATTTGATATTTGTGTGCCCTCAAACTCAAACACATTTATGTTATGGTCACGGACGGTGATGGTATGAAAACCAAAAAATCAACAAAACCACCACCAACACCAACCACCCAACCCTTCAAATATTGAACTACATTTTTGTTAACTTTAACCACATTTTTTACACAGTTAACCTGACTCAATTCTATTTCCTGATGGAAGGTGTAATTAACCTCATCATCCAGTTTCACATGAATCAATCAATCCAATCCAATATTGCAGATGCAAAGATCCCTTCCAATTCCAATTGATTTTTCCAACCGATTATCATCAATTCAAGAGCGACTCCTTCTGAAGCCCTTTTATCACCCCAAACCACATTGAACATGGGAAAAGTCACGTTTCCCAACACATAATCAAGCTGCTCCCAAATTAAACTGCATTTAGTTGTTTACTAAAATGCAAACCCTCAAAAATCCTTATGCACATTACTTAAAAGTATGTAAATGGTGTGGTTTGGTTTTGGATACTGGTTGTTGGCTGGTGCCTGTCTGCTTCTCCAATTGATACCTAAATGCACATATCGTATGGACTGAAACCTTTTGCTTATTCACAAAAATATACAGACATCCTTCAGCACCACAAGTGCACAACGAAATTATGTATATCCTGATAGAATAGAAGAGCAACCCAAAAACCAATCTACATATAAGAAGATTTTGCTCCGCAACTTTTATTGACGAGTGAGCAAGTGATATATATATTTTTTGGGGATTTGTATGAAATGAAATAATAACAATAATTGGTTTAAGGCAAGTCGTTTTCCCTTCATGTACAAAATATATTTGGTCTTGTACAATTCACTTGTTTGAAGGGATTGATACGCACACATGAAGGATGGTCTTATAAAGCATATTATGTACGTACATAAAATTTGTGCATAAGAAATATACATAAAGGCTAGTTTCTCTTGTGCAAGTTAGCTAGTAGTAAAAGTACTTACATGTATATGCATTTTCTCAACCATCCATAATAATATCATATTCACATCATTTACCTATCCTTACGATGTTTCCATCCATATGCATTGTAAATTGTAATTGTGAGAGGATGAATGTATCGGTATAAGCCAAGCCACATCAACATGGGTTCGGTTTCGTGGATAATGTGCCTAACAGCTAATATTGTGTATTGTGCTTGTGTACATGTAGGATATCTTTATCCTATCTACTCCGTCAGTCTTGTATGCATGATGTATGTCTTGCTTTGTGTGTAACTAATTCCACTTTACTTCCCAAATCGCTTTTTTTTGTGAGTGAAGGAAGGGTCGCCATAAAAAAATGCCATGCCACGGCAGGAGGACAGAGACGATGAACGAAGGAGATGTCTCGATCGACCCGTATTCAAAATCCAAAAAATATAAAACATCTACTATCTCTTTATACGCTTTATTATCATATCTCCTCCATGTCCATTTTCGTTTTTTTAGAATAGTTTAGTTAGTAAGTAAGTATAATATGCAGGTTTGTTCCTAATACAAGCCCTGACTGTGTGTAACTCTTTTTAGATGAGCGGATAAGTCCAAGTCGTCGTCCGTCAAAGGAGGAATTATATTATTATATTTTTTGTCAGCCTGTCGTCTCCTACTTTTTCCTCAAATTATCATTAGGTACGGCATGGCATGACACGGCATGATGTTAATATTACTATGTACATACATTTTACCCTCTCTCCTCAAAGTACAACATTGACAAAGCATAACGTGTACGTGCATCATGTTTGTTGATGATAAAGCGTGTATATAAAAATGATCTTTCATCCTCATGTCTTGTGTTTATTTGCTTGGAGCAAATAAAATATAACATACTTTTTTTCAAGTAAGTAAGCACGCACACAGGCTTCTGCTTTTATGTTTCGTCTATGCTCACACACTCAACATAAACACTTAGGTATACACATATTTTAATGCTACTTCCTTCATTTCTTGCCTAGTAGTAGTGCCTGCTAATCGTCTAGCACAACGGTAATGCATGATGATGATGCTCCCATGTAATAGACCAAAATTATGTATATTTGTAGAGTGGGGCTGCTGCAGTACCAAGTTGTTTCTGTAGCGCTAAGGCAAAAATGTATATTATCATCTTTTGAAAACAGTCTTTCTCTGATATTTATTTGCCTCGCTGCTAATGATGATGTATATCAACCAAACCAGCATGTACTCACTATGCACATAATGCAGACAGCTAACTAAATGAACTGTGGATTTGATGGGATGTGCTCCTTTCCTAGAGTACAAAAAGGAGCCAGGGCTAGAACCATAGTTGTTGTTAGATGTGCATGTACGATCGTGAGTTTTTCAATGTCCATCCACTTTGCTACGTCGCACGATAATCTATCTTGTGAGCGATGAGCATCCTACAAGAGTGTAAAAGAAGCATATTGTCTTAGCTCGGTATGGCCAATGCAGATGGTGACAGTATGCAATTTCCATGTGTGAGGTATTTCTTGTCAGACTTTGCTTGTGTCAGCTATAAACAGCAAGTAAATAGGCAAAAAAAAGTAGATTCGTCTTGGATGAATGCGAGAAGTGAGCTCCGATCCCAATCCTAATATTGCAATCCACTTTTGCATGTGTTTTCTCAAAGAGAATGATCCTGATGAAAGGCGGGGCAACGTGAGACCATTTCCACAACCCGTCTGATAAAAAATGCAATGACATTTCAGTTAATGAGCTCCGGGCCAGTCATACTATTATTTTGGGGACCTTTTCAAGGAAATCATGACAATCCATTACTATTTGTATTGTGTAGTATGTGTATGTAATTACAAGCAAATGTCATTAAAGCACTATCCCAACATTCCACTCTGTACTCCCAACCACCTTCCCCTTCATTGCCTTTAAACAAAATGGAATGTGATGTTGCTCCTGAATTGATGATGATGAGGATGATATCCCTTGTGAAACAAGAAATAGCTTTCATTCACACTAGGGAATCTGCTTACAGCTCGAGAATGTTAGAGAAAGTCAGCTAATCTCCGTAGCCAATGCATGCAACTCACGAAAAAGCAAGGGAACAAACTAAAAGCAGACGGCAGAAAAGTTACTTTACTTGACTAGCTTTCTCCTCTCTCAGAGGGCTTTTCCTTGTTGTGTTTTTACTCTGCTTAGTCTCAGCCTTATATATACTGACTCACTACCCCTTTCCTCATCTCAGTATCTCATCAACTTTCACCGTGAACACACACTTTTTGCAAAAAAATATCCTCATGACCGAGCATTATCCAGCATCGGTTATATAGAGCGTACTCAATCTTGTCAAAAATTGCATTGCACAAAATTTCTGAAATAGCACAAATCATCATAATATAAATCGTCAGCGTAGTAGACAGCTCTTCAAACGAAAATTTATTACCCTGCCCCAACAACTCTGGGAAGAGTGTGTTGCTCTTTTCAGCTATAAATAAACAGTTTTGCACAACAATAGTGAATAATTTAAGAGGGACTTACTATAAAAAGTATCATCAAGGGACACGAAAAAACTCAGCTTTAGACACTCTTTTTTACTGCAACTGTCTCATTTCTTTTCATCGCTCATCACATTATAGGGTGTTGCGTTTTGGATGACATAACATGTCACCATCATCATCAGCATCCTTCTCAACGTGATTTTTGTTGTGCTCCACAGAATACAGGCAGCCTAAAATATAAGCAGCTGCACCCCCATTTACTTTAAAGTGTTTGTATATATCCGGACTAGAGCGTGAAAACAGAGAAAGCAAAAGCCTTGTCTTTTATACGACGTGACTCTGATTGATTTCGATTTCTCTTTCTGTAGCAGAACAGCTATCAACTATCTCCTCTCCAGCTTTTACAAAGAGCCAACTGTGCACTTGTGTGTTTTTGGTTCACTGCTGCTGATTGATTTCCGCTTTCCTCACACAACCCAGCTGAAAACTGCTTAGAAGTGGATGAGCGAGTGAGAAAGGGAATTTAGCTCTCTCTTTTCTCTCATGTTTCAATGCGGCACCAGGCCAGCTACAGTAACTGAACCACAAATAACATTGGCATGAGAGCATCAGCACAACTAGTGAGTGAACTTATCTTATCCAGATAAAAACACTCATTCATTTAACTTATAATACTTTCCATTTTCATCCACATCCAAGCTTGAAACGACATATTTATAAGGGAGAAATATACAACTAAATTCATTTCCATTTATAGTACATGCCACACTGCCACTTTTCTCAGATTTCACTTGTTTCTCTTTGCAATTGTGCAACCAACCGCAAGAAACATGTTGTTTCTTAGCTGGGTTAGCTTTGTACACAGTTAACATGTACATGAAAAAGGAAACTGATTCGGATTGGGAATAGAATCCAGAAAAAAGACTCGAACCAATGAATTGAAAAAAAACAGACTTGACACACCAGTCTATGTGTATAACCTGAATTTTCAGTACTGCGTATTGTTTATCTATTTGTTGTTTGTGCGTGAAAAGGAGAGGACAATCAACTGGGATTGCTGAAAGGACTTCCTCCCCGGAAATTACGAGGGGTGAACCATAAACAAGAACATTTGCTTTGTTCTAACAGCAACTACGTCCATCATCGTCATCAATCGTCATACAGTAACGGTAAGGATTTTCTCTGAATAATAAATGCCATGTAAAACCTGAACTTCAAAGCATTTTCCTTTTCAAGCATTTGCATACAAAAGCTGAAAGCATCATCGTATTGATTTTTACAAGTGAAATTTTTGAAGGTCGCTCACTGTCACTAGCATGAAAAGAAAAGGTTTCTTTCTCCAATTTCCGAGTTAGCTAAAACCTACTCAAGTTTCATGACAAAAGTTTCATGAAAATGTTGCTTATGCCAAAAGAAAGTACAAAAAAGGTTGTTTACCGTCTTAATTACAAATTAGTACAGCGCAACCGTACTCCGTAAGAAAGGATCCGAGAGATGAGAATGAGAAAAGTAGCAACAAGGTTTTCCGCGGAAATTATTTTATAATCCCCGTGCTCGCTTTTCCAGAGAAAACATAAATACCTCGAAGTTGGTTTCGAGGAAAAAAACTACGTACCTTCCATGTAATACTTTCACTATCCATTAGAAAAAAGAAAGTTTGCGTCCTGTGAGGAGAACAACACAGAATGAAATAAAGTTTAATTTCATTTTTTCTCTTACACTCTTCCTCTGAGATTATTTTTCACATGACTCAAATAAAGGAGTACAGCTCTGTTGGTTTGGGATGGGTATTAAGGTGTTCCAACAATTTTTTAATTGTGACTCTACCAAACCAACATCACTTTGTTCGGTGAATCATCCTCTGTGTATAAAAAAACATTCATTCACCAAACCGAACTCTGTTTGTGTTCCCAATCCGTCAATAATTCCCCAATTCAGTTCCAGATATCTCACTCAAAACACATTGAGCACTGGGAGAGAAAAGAAAGCACTAGGTATATTAAGTAAATTGCATGTTTGCACACGGTAACTGACTGCTTTCACAAAAATACACAGTCATTTCCAACATCAAACGGAAAAGCAATGAGGTAGAAAATTTTTTAACGTGCAAACAAAGAAACTTTGTGTTTATATACGTCTACCACTTTCTCCAGGTTGGGAAAGGAAATTCAGAGTTCTCAATCATCAATTATTGGATTCTCATTTGCGCTCAATTTAATTCCGTCCCACGTAGTTATGTATATTGTTTGGAATATTTGCTCGTTTTCTCAATAGAACAGTGTGCTATGTAGGAAAGCTGTTTTTTAATTAAAATAATGACATTATTCTATATTTATACTACGTTAAACAGGCAACGTAACAAAAGTACGAATGTTTGCTGTATCTCCGTCGTAAGTTTTGTTTTTACCTCAAGAAGCAAGCTGACTGACGGTTGGAAGTTGGAATTTCCTCATGTAAATAATAATAATAATGATATTACTCGCCACCCACATTTCTAAACGTATCCACTCTTACTAATTGCTTTTGATGTGTCTGCAACGGAGCGTATGGTGTACTACCACTAGGGATTTGAGACAGGGGAAAGCCAAATACTTAAGGAAAGTCCAAGCCGCCCTGTTACTATTCACTGTTTAACTTAATTGTATTTCTTACTTTCAAACTTGCCAGCTGCACATATGTAACAAATTTGGAAGATGACAGTTACAGTTGGTTACAGAAGTCATTATTATCATCAGTGGGTTCAAAAATTAGTTTAACAAATCACTCACCGACTTACCTTCCACGAATTGTGATAGGATTATAGTTCAATTCAGAAATTATCATTTGTAAGCATGGGTTGCTTCCAACGACCACTATGTTTCTTTTGATGGGATTTAGTTAATGTTACAGTTAACACTATTCCATTAAATTTTATATTTATTTTAATAGTGGTGGCCTCGAAACAAGCATTGGTAGTGTGTATTTAATTTTAATTTTCCACCTACTACTTGATTGCTATTCAAGTCATAGTGTCAGTGATTAAAGCATCATGAAAATGTGCTTAAACTATATTTCGAAGAATCCCATTCCCGAATAAATTTACACTTTACAAGATTGCTAAATTTGTTTATTAAGAATATGAGATGTAAAATGTAAGCATTCCATACAGGAGTGAAAAATGAAGCCAATTTTCCAAACACGCTGCTTTTCAGTTACTTGAAAATAATAACTGTCTTCGTACTGCTATACATAGTGTATCTGTATCATAGGTAAAACTAAATGAGTCCTCTAGAAAAGCTGATAGGTGGAATATTTTATGCGAGCCCCTTAAAAAATCTCACTCAGCGTACCATTATACAAAAGTGAAGAGGGTAAAAGTGAAAGCGTGTTAATCTGAGGAAATCGAGACGGGGGAAAGGGGATAAAAGTGGATGGAAAATGAGGCTAAATTGGGCTGTCATTTGCAAACATTCAATTGAATTTGTGCTCGCTCTAATATGCATGTATGTGTTTCATGAAATTAGTTTCACAAATTCAACTTTCATTTCTTCAATATGAATATGTCCCAGGAGGATTTTCCTCTTATTTGACCAAAAAACGATGCTTATTAATAGCAAATCGAGATTGCGAATTAGTCCAGAACGACTAAGACTTATAGCAAGAGATTAAACTGCAATCAGTTTTTCTCTCGGAAGCGAACCAATTTAAGTTTGAATTGAAGTTAGTTACGCTAATGGGCACAAATCTAAATGACTTTTGTAGATTGGAATAGACTCATTTCCTACGCTTGTCCAAATATTCGGGGAGTCTCATACACTTACGTATATGTATATGACCTTCTTTAATTTTGATGTCCGTATTACCTCTGAAACGACATAATATCCAACTGGTTGATGGACATGCACAAGTCTTCAGGCCAGGCCAGGCGCCTTCAAACTTGAATACCACGGTAGCATACTTCTTCGATCAGAATCAGCAAGAAAGAAAGAAAGAAAGGAAAAGCTCCAGTTTCCTGTTTTCCTTAGCAGACTGCTGGTCACGGACAAAAGGACTGGAAGCCTTTTCAGTTAGCATTTTATATACATGATGCATGTCATGTCTTTCTACATTTCATGTCCGTGTCTCCAAAAGTCCGTCCAGATTCAAGACAAATTCATTTTTCTTTCCTATCCATTTGTCACTTGATGTCTGGGGCTAGGTGGCTCACTAAAAGCAACAATTTTTCACTGTACATCTTTATCGTTATCAATAAACAGCTCTTTAGCTCTTTTCCTTACTACTTTCTTAAGTTGGACAGCGATCATTACCGTAAGGATTTCTTCAAGGAAATAACACCGTGTCTGAAATCGCATCACACAAACATTCCCCACTTCATGTTGACAAAGAGCAGACAATAAACTATTTTTACATTCCGCTGTCTTATATTGAAGAGTAAGCCCTATATATATCTACGTGTTAGGTACAAATACGAGTTTCATCACACAAAAAATATGATCGTATTGACACACCTAGACACTTCCACGTTGCATCATACATCATCAGGTCGAGCACTATTTTTTCTGTTAGAAGGATAACAATAACAATGAAACGAGCTATTGGAAAAGGGAAGATAATAAAGTTCATAGTGTAAGTTTTTATGCAATGGTTTGAACGGAATTGCACAAGATTTTTTTCCCTTCTTCGCTCGCATTTCTCTTCTCCCTGGCATTTCCGTGTGTGGTTTATTATCTGCAGAATTCAACTCCTTTTTATAATGGACTCTCACTTCGTTCCCACAAGGAGAAAGCTGAGAATAACGAGAATGACAAAGGAAGAGAAAAAGTGAAAGTAGTAAAGGCGACGGAGAGAAAAGTAACTTTCTTTTTTATTCGTCGACCAAAAAATTCAATATATTTCTGATGATGAAAGCTTTTTTCTCTTTTGATATTTCATCGCAATAAGCCCTCCACATCTTACACGTGCATTTACTTACCCCAAACCGATATGATATGAGTTGAACGAAAAGGTTTTACTGCAGGAAATACAGACATATTGTGCGAATACAGTTTTTATCATCACGGCCAAACTACCAAACCAATCTCCATTCTCAGACAGACAAATGTATAGGCTATAGTTCGACATAATGTGATTTGACTTTGGAGCCTTGTATGTATCTATCTATATACCACTCATACATGTACGTCGACTTTTAGTACGTCAGACAAGAATGAGGAAAATGTGATGAAGAAAAAGTGAAAGGGTATGGCATGGATGTATTCATCCCTTTGATAAGTCGATACAGTGCATATTCGTGTAAGTAGGTACATAATATATGTTCCATTCGGTATAGCTGCTCCAGTTTCTTGGTGCTATAATATGCAACAACAAAAAAAGGATTCCAGTGTAATTTTTCTTCCACAAATTTCTTTCTCTTCCTTGCTTGATGCAATGACAATGTGCAACTCAATTTGAGGGAGAAAGTCTATACAAACTGGAGAAGAGACGGAACAAGCTATTTTTAGAACAATGTGTGCTTTTAGGCTTTCAGCTGTACGATCATAAGTTAAGTACCTCTTCCATGGCTGTGTGAGTGTATTGATTACGCTCTGATGCTGATGCCATGCTTGATAGTAATACAACTTTCTTGAGATAGGTATTTTGTGTTTATCTTTGGTTTAAAGGGAAATAATTTGAGTTGCTTTACAACGATGTTCCAAATGGTTGTGGTAGTATAATATGCAAATGTATTCCATGTAAAATACTACACCGCTGTGTATGGTATGGTGGTTCTGTAATCTAACCAACCAAGAAATCATTACTGCACTCACTCAACCATCCATCACCGCCATCATAGGCTCTTTTTCGACTTTGCTGTAATAACAGGGTTGCCTTACTTTGTTATAAATGCGTAGCTAGATTCTCTTTCATCATCGAAAACTATCAACGTTCATATTACTAAATATGCGTAGAAAGTTCTCGGTTTCTCTACTTTAACTTATTTTATGCTTTCTTCTGATTTTTTTTTTCATTTAGCTCGTTTTCTTAACCAATTCATATTGCGTTGTTTAGTTCCAAGAGCATTTTTTACTGTTTGGTTAACAAGGAGAGACATTAAGTTGTAAAACGTGCGTTCTAATTTAATTCTAACACGTGAGCAACGTATATAAGATCGTGTGCGTTTAGTGAACCAGTACATTTTAATTTTACTTCACATTACTTACATGCATGAATTTTCTTTTGGTATTATTTCTTGCTATTTTTTACTAAAAGACGCTGAAACGTTATTGTATTCGAGTTGGACTGACGGTTGTTAGATCGAGTAAGATTAACTTAAATGTGCATCTCCCAAATGTTGACCTTGTGTGTCATTTGGAGTTCAAATAAGCGTCCATCTTTTTGTTAAAAATATGAAAAATAAACTGTTAGTAAAGTAGATACGATTTGAGAGATCTACTAGTAGATGTTGTAGATATTCCATGAGATTGCAGTCAATGGTAATTTCGGAGAAGTCATACAATTTCAATGCTACATTTTGAGAGCTGTAAGATTTGTCACAGTTAAGACAAGGACGATTTTTCAGGGTGAAAGAGATTCAGATTGTCTACCTCACTTCCTCCTTCTGTTTCCTTTTCGCAGGGTTGAAAAGAAGTAACGAAGAGAGTGCCATAAATACTTTAAGGGATGCATTTAATCGTGCGTATGTAAAATAGAAATCCACGCCAGATATAATAAGAAACATGCGTATGTAGAAT
>JAQGAP010004326.1:0-10661 GCA_034697805.1 Orchesella bifasciata
AGAAGAGAAGGAGAAAGTCAATGGTCATAGGATGTGGAGCTGCTACATGTAATCAAGATCGCGTGTAGTGTGTGCGTGCTTTAGCTATATGCTTTGCCTTGCCGTTAGTATGTTCTGTTTTTCTGTCAAAATCTCATGAATGACTTTGACTGTACCTCTCCATACTAGTCATTGTCGGATTCGTCCGCCCCTCTCTCGCTCTTGCAAAGAGTGTAAAGAGTGTAACTTAGAATTAGAGGTCTGCGTTGTATATAACGAATTATATATGTATATAAGGTACTTTAATACTTGTCTAAAGACTTAAGCAACATCAACATTGGTCGGAAATGTATTCCGTTACCTACCTGCTTAGCTATGGTTTTGCTTATGCATAGTGCATGTATTTCTGTCTTTTCCGTTCCTTATCCTCGCCCTCATGTAGATATCTGTAGTGTCAGTATTGAGTATAATACAGATTTGAATTGCTTTGCTACGCCTTTGTAGAAATATACCTATGTATTTGAAGAAAACATTGTAGATATAAGAGGTGAATATTGAGAAGTCGCTGAATAGGTGGAGATGTAGAGAACCTTATTTTATGGGCTCGGCTCATGTTTTAAATGACTTTCTTCTGCTTTTCACCACAGTGGTTTTAGTACAATATAACCTGACGTTGTATTGAACATGAGTATTTTGTTGGCATTTGAAATATTCAGGATTGTTTTACGGAAGTTTCTTGCGTGTCTTATCTAATGGAGTTTTAGGCACATATTAGGTATAAAGGGGAAAAGGAAAAAGGAAAGCAACTCAAGTACAAACGTCGAAAACTATAGATGTGATGAATGTATATATATGAAATAATACACAGTCCAACCCTAACCCAATGTATTAGTACTTTACCCAAATGCCCATACACAGAGGATTGCAGAAAGAAAATATTGAATACATAGATAGGCACTTGTATAGTATTATTGAACGGGAAAGGCGGAAGAGCAAAAGGAGTGGACTGACCTGACCTTTACAATTGTGGGGCGGTAGGGAATGTAGTCAAATTGACTTCACATCTTTTTCTAGACATTTCAGGCAGAAATGTCATGCAGCAGGTGAGCTTGGAGAGGGGGCGGATTTTGCACCGTGTTTCTTTCATGTTTTAAACCAAATTAAAACGAAGACTTAAAACAGAAAACATTCAATATTGGAAAATAGTGTATCAGTGTAATATATAATTTGTTGTTTCTGTATTTGCATTTTTAAGCTCAAGATCTGTGACCCATCAAGTGCAATGGATTGCAGAAACTTTTACAGCGTTTATGTGAAGAATAAAACCAGCTGATTGTCAGTTTGTAGTCCTAAGATTATGTGCAATTGTGTAATTTCTGGATCACAAACAGAAGAACGTTTCATTCATCACTATTGCTACCCAGTCAAAGTGAAGTCTCCCTAATCATCCTTCTCATTCCCTGAACTGAAGAATCCGTATTGGAGTGGGCTTCTATTCGGGAAAATTAAAATATATCGGGTATACAAAAGTATTGATTGTACAAGAATTTTGGAAAAATGGATCCATGGATCGTAACTCCCGTGGAGAGGGCAAGGCACATGGAACAGTTCAGGGGACTGAATCCAATCGACGGTGTCATCACCGGAGCTCAGTCCAAAGGTCTGTTGCTACAGTCAGGGCTTCCACCGCCTGTTCTAGGGCAAATATGGTCCCTTGCCGACGCCAACTGTGATGGGAAAATGGACATCAATGAATTCAGCGTTGCCTGTAAACTTATAACGATGAAGCTCAGAGGTTTTGAAATCCCTGCAGTACTACCTACTCCTTTGAAAGCAGTACTTGCAAGCTCAGGAACAACGACGCCGCTATCACCAGCACCCTCACTAGGTTCTGGAATGATGACACCACCGGTTAGACCTTTAGTTCCTCCACCTGTAGGAGCCGTCGCAATGCCTGGAATGGTTTCAATGTCAGGAGTTGTATCTCCAATTCTCCAGCCCAGTATTGCAGCCAGCTCTTTAGCTCAACAACCCATGGTTAGTGGTATGCATGGGCAGCCACTAATGGGACTAAGCCAGCCTCTAGTTAGTGGAATAGGTACTCAACCTTTAGTTAGTGGAATTCAGCCTCTTGCTGGAGGTATAGCCAATCCACCAATCGTTAGTGGTGTTGGAATTGTACAACCGATGGTTAGTGGTGTCGCTCAGCCTTTGATCGGTGGATTGCCTCCAGGGAGTGTTGGTGGTTTTGGACTATCTGGAATGCCACCAGGAATGGTGGCTTCAACAGCCGTGCCACCAGCCAGTTTAGCTCTAAGATCTGCCACTCCACCAGTTTCAGGTATTGTGAACGTAGCGTCATATATTTTTTCAAAGCTACCCAAAAGTTTTCCCGTGTAACTAACTGAAATTGTGTAACTTACTAAAGGTGTTCGACCAGTTGCTCCAACGCATGATGCAATTCATCGTTCGACTTCTGTGACTAGTCACGACTCGCTGTATGTTTACATTGTTACTTTCATCAGTATTTAAATGTTGACTTGAATTTTTATTGTACTTACCATTTAAATTTGTTGTATTCTATTAGTGCCTCTCCCCTTTTGGAATGGGCCGTTCCAAATGCGTCGAGACTAAAATATACTCAACTATTTAATCAAAACGACAGAACTAAATCTGGTTATCTTACGGGTGTTCAAGCTAGAAATATTTTATTGGGAACTGGTCTTCCTCAGCCTATCTTGGCTCAAGTATGGGGTTTATCGGACATGGATTCAGATGGCAGACTGGGGTCGGAAGAATTTGTATTAGCGTTACACCTCTGCGACTTGTTTAAACAGGTATGAAAACCTAACCTATGATACCTGGCATTGAATGTTGTTCGTACTCTCGTGAAAAGCTTATATTGGTTGGCACTACATAACCCAATGTTTTTTAATCAAAAGACTGGTAGATTGCCTCCCAAACTAACCCCAGAACTCATACCACCATCATTCCGTGTCGGATCCAGAAAGCAATCAATCAAAAGTGTTCCAGGTTCGAATGTTGCCAGTGGCCAAAATACTGGAGCCAACACCCCTGTGCTCGATGCTGATCCACTTTCACGTAAGTTATTTCATTAAATATTCTGTGTAAGTTTCAAGGCCTCAAAGATGTCAAAAATAATGATAATGATTTAACGAATTTGCAGCTGGAAATTCCTTTGAAGATAAAAGAAAAGAAAACTTCGATAAAGGGCAAGCAGAACTAGATCGAAGAAGAAGAATTATAGAGATGGAGCGACAAAGAGAAAGAGAAGAAAGAGAACGAAAGGAACGAGAAGAATACGAGCGAAGGGAAAAACAAAGGTATCAAATGAACCTAATTTTTGTCACTGTTATTTTGTAGCGATGATCGGACCACGCAAATGACCGTGACATTTATACATTAAATCATTAAGGTTGGAACAAGAAAAACGACAAATGGAAGAAAGGGAAAGACAGTTAGCAATGCATAGAGATATGGAAGAACGAAAGATGGCGGAAATGATGAAACTTGAAGAGCAAAAAGAATCTGCCAGGAGAGAAATGGAAAGGCAAAGGTTTTCAATGAACTTTTTACAGAAGACTAACATAATTTACCGGTTGCCAATATACAAACATTAATACTTTTTAACATTCTCTTAGGAGAATGGAAATGGAAGAAAATAAGCGTTCGGAGCTGCTGGCTCGGCGCCAGAAGGAGCAAGATGAAGTTCTTAGGCTAAAAGGTGTTAACCACGGGTTGCAGTTAGAGTTATCTCAGCTGGTATGAATAATGTCATTATGCAATGATTTAACTCGTGAAAGTTTTGCTTCAGAACAAAGTTATTCAGGTTTATTATTATAACTATTCCAGACGGATAAAGTGAAGGAATTATCTGGTAAAATCACGGAAACTCGTGTTGGTGTTTCATCCGTTAAAACTGAAATTGATGGAATGCGAGTAAAGCGGGACACGTTCATGAACGATATGGGGACACTGAAGGGCCAGCTAAAAGAACAAAATAATAGAATGGTTGCAGCTGCCCAAGAAAAGTCACGACTAGAAAAGCTTGCAAGTGAAAGTGAAGGAAAGCAAATGAATTTGAAGGTTCTGCGAGAGAAGCTACAGAATATCAAGGATGAGGTACATCTTACTATTACATTGCGTGTTTCAAATAGTATATTTACTATTGTTTTTGTGATTTTTATTTTCAAAATTTTCTTAATTCATTTTAAAGCTTTCTAAGAAGCAAACTGATTCCGATACTGCAGTGGAAGAGGTTAATGAACTGAAGTCTAACTTATCAACTTTGATCGAAAGTTGCAAAGTTATTTATGAAGAGTACAAACAAAAGCGGGAGACAGTAATTCAGATGCGTACAAAGCACTCGAAAGAGTTTGATTATAACGCTGCATGGGGATCAACGGTGGAACCTCCAAAACCCGCAGCGGCTATTAATGGCGATGACTCTGGATACTATAGGGCTTTGTATGAATTCGAATCGCGCAATCCTGATGAACTTTCGTTTCCTGCGGGTGCTATAATACAGGTAAACACTGAAATCACATAGCTGATAGTTTTAATGACTATTATTGAACGATGTTAAGCAAATAATTTACAATTCCGTCGCAGAAAAACGTGGACATAGTTCCAGATCCAGGATGGTTGTCTGGAAATTACGAAGGAAAATCTGGCTGGTTTCCTGAATCTTTTGTGGAACCTCTGCCTGCTGAAGAGTAATTTCATTTTTTACCATTGTCATTAAAAATTATATGTATTGTAATTTTACTTACATTGTTTTATGAATTGCTAATACGTTAATTTGTGTTTAGAATTCCATATGAAGAGGAGCCTCAGGCAGTCGTAGCTCAACCCGTACCGGAATCATCTAGTGAAGGAGGAGGTAACATCTTAGGTTCAAATGTTCATTAATTGTATTGTCAATTACAGAAATTCTAATAGACTCTCCTTCTTTTTATTAGAATATTATATAGCTCTCTACCCCTACGAATCTGCGGAACCAGGTGATTTGCCGTTTGAAGCTGGTGAACTCGTTTTAGTAACACAGGGCGAAGGGGAGTGGTGGACTGGTCAAGTTGGAACAGATAGAATAGGAATTTTTCCAGCAAATTATGTCGCTAAACAAGATGAAGTTGCTACAGCTGAAGCTGTGGAACCTAGTGCAGACGTTGCCCATGTCACAAATAATATAGGATACGAAGAAGAACCTCCCGTTGTAGCTTCTGTCACAAATGATTTTTCTGCTGTCCCTGGAGAGATTGGCAAGCGCGACGGCGATGAACCTAATAAAATACATTTAGAACCACATGAAGAAGCAGAAATTAAACGAGAAATTAGTGAAATCGCTAAGATGCCACCTCAAAAATCACCCAAGGCAGGAAGCAAAAGACGATATGAAATTGCCACCGTTCTTGCTAATTACCAGCCTACGTCGGAGGGCCAATTAACGCTTACGCGGGGACAGTTAATAACTGTCAGGAAAAAATCGCCGTCTGGTTGGTGGGAAGGAGAATTACAGGTACGTAGTATAAATAGCATATAGCGTCTAATTTAATAATACTTATTTTAGTTATTATATTATGAAGATAACTTTTTTTTATTTAACAGGCTAAAGGAAAGAAACGGCAAATTGGCTGGTTTCCGGGCTCATATGTCAAAGTTTTGGGACCTGGTGGAGGTTCTCGTCAGTCGTCTTCTCGCACCACGCCTATTCCTTTTGATGAAATTGAGATGCCTATGATGGCAGCACCAATTTATACAGATTCCAAAGGTGTGCAACAATACTAAAACTTGTCAACGGTGTTATCACATTTTGTCCTATAATCTCCCAGAAGGAGCTCAATGAATTTGCCGTTTTTTTGCAGAACAAGTTATTGCACTGTACCCATATACGGCCCAGAACGCCGATGAACTGACATTCGCGAAGGATGACGTTATCATTATTATTTCAAAAGACGAACCCGACTGGTGGAAAGGTCAACTTGGCAATGCAGTAGGATTGTTTCCCACAAACTATGTTCAACCCATTTCAAATACCCAAGGCCAGGAGCCTGAATGTAAGTAACTTTTTAAATTTAAATCTATCTGAAAATTCTTTATATTGCTCATAGTTTCATGGATTAAAGGACATGTAGACGAAACTCTTAGATAAATTATAGCAACTCCTTTGTTTCCTGCCTTGAAATTCTTTCAGAGGTTACTTGACTGATACTTCACTGTCTTCTCTAATTGTAGTATTAATGTAGCCTTGTCTCAAGCTTTCATTGTATCATCGAACTCATATAAATCTATTTAACAGTTATTCCATTGATGTGATAATGTTGCTTTAAACAATACTGTGTGTGTGAATATTGAAATATGAAGTATGTGTGTGTATATACTTACTATATTTCGAAACTTAAAAATGCAAAGTTCCACCATAGCAAGCAAAATGCTTTTTAGCTTTTATCATGCACGCACAGTCACTTTCAGTGTGATTTGGCACGGCTCCACTTATTCACTATAAGTTGCAAAATAATGTGTGTATTGAGAAGAAAGAAACAAATTCAATGTTTTGGCTTACGGCTGACGGGATTATCTTGTCTACTGGTCTAGCAGCAGTGAAAGCTTTACTATAGCTTTGGGAGTGTCAGCATATTTAAATTATTCAGAGTATAAGAACAAAGTCATTCTGACAATGAGATGAGTAACTTTCTAAATGCATTTGAGTTAAAACTCAACATGTTGTAAACATATGTATGTATAGCTGGTATTATTTGCATCGCAGGTACACTTACAAGTACATTGAATTCAGCAATTACTTATATTGAGCACAGGGAGGGTAGAGATGAATGTGGTAATCAGTCAAGAATTTCGAAAGAAAAGGTTTCAGTTAGTTTTTGTATTGTTTCCTGTTTCCGCAAATTTTGAGTTTATGCTAGTAGTTTTTTGTGTATTTATCGTTTTTAATTGTTCTACTGTGACCGTTGACTGTTTTTCTGTGTGTCTGTTTCGTATAGGAGGATGAATGCATTAGCGATTCAAATTTCGGTTGGAGAAAGTGGAAGAGACTCACATTAGGAGACCCTCCATGTTATACTTGACAGAACACCGGTATCCCTTTGAAGCATCTGGAACCTCTGTTAAATCTAACATTAACAAAGAATAATTTAAACTATCGAACAATAACTACCAGAGTGCTTCTTCTTCAATCCGTTACCGCACATTTGAAATTAATACATAAGGTCCCTATTTTCTGCATAGTAGCAAGTACTGTTTATCCCATGGCTAAGTGAGTATAAAGTCATGTTGTTAAAAAATTCAAGGCCAACCCTGATAACCGTGTCGACATTGTACATCATGAAATTACTGTATCAAAAATTTCAGCTACATATTCTTCAGACAGGCTAGTATTACATTTACAATGTGCAGTATCTTGAAAAAAATGACCACTAAATAGATCATAAACATTGAACTACAAAAAGTGCATATAAACCACTATGATTATTGTTTTAAATACAAAAAAATCACTCCTTACTGTCCTTACATACATACGTACGTACTAAAAGTATCTACATGAACCTTTGGGGTTGGTTGGGGCTCTAAATTCAGCAATCAAGCGCAAAAATGCAATTGGTACATTGCAATGCAATGGTGCTTTACATAACTTCAGGTCAAATATTGTACTGAATCAAAACTCATGCGACGTAGTAAAATAGAAAGTCAATCGTAGATATTCAAAAAAACAATAGTAGTGAATTAGTAGATAAGAGTAGTCAAAAGGATTATCATGTGTGAATATTTTGTAGAACATGAACATGAAAAGCAAGTTAAATAACAAACAATAATGAAATGAATAATCTTGCAAGGGTATAAACAACACTTGACTGTTTTTATTCATAGGAAAGTAAAGGATACTACTGTTATTTACTTTGTTTTAACATTATTCTTGTTACTCCGTTCTTAAAACATGTATCTGCGCTAAGTAAGGATTAATTAATATAGTCTTGAAAATTTACAAACCACGTTGAGTATTACTGTGCAGAATATCGATGGCATATGGTAATGACAGTTTTTATTTTCCAAAGGTTTCTCCTGTTAAAATACAACAACTAAAACATTAAAGGAAGATAGGTTAAAAAATACTTTGATACAATAACTTAAGTAGTTCATGAGACATAGCAAAACTGCAGATAAGTTGTGCAATTATCGTTGTTCCATAAGTGTACTTCCACAATGTCACATGGTAGGTGGGGTCTCTTCAAGTGGCAAATTATTTTTATGATTGTGGGCGATGAATTCAGTTTTGTTAGAGGCATATTAATTTTTACAATACCCCTATGATTATCTTAATGAAATAACGCTAGAGAAACATTCTAGCATTTATATATTTATGAGCACGGCTGCTGGCTTAGCTTTGATCATGTTTGTTTCGAATCGTGGCTCAAAAATTGAAATGATTGATCTAGTCAATATAGTTTTTCGGTGATTTTACTCTACGTGGATCCCAAGCCAAAATGATGATTTTTATCTGTGTGACGCATTTAGTCTGACGTTCTTATTTTACATTGACAAAAAGCAGGAACATGTTTTATTAAGAAGGATTATTGTAATGATGTAATGGTATGGTTATGTACTTGTACGGCATAATACAAAGTAAAGATTAAAAACCGTTTTAAGGTGACAGATACAGCAAAGGAATGGCAAGTGATTAAGGTTATTTCGATGGAGTTACGACATAGAATCTCCTCATTCATAAACATTTAGTTATATATGTTGAATATATAAGTCCGTTAAATTTTAATATTTGCATCGATGCGTTTACCCATTATTAAATAGAATGATTTCGTTGCAATACTTTAGTATTCTTTACTGGAAGAAAGTAAGTGAAAGTAAGAAGAAAGTAAGTGTCTCCGTTGTGGATCAAGATCAACAAAATCCAGGGAAAGTTCGAATGAAAGCAAACAAACTAAACTAAATATAAAGAGCTTTCTTTGCCCTGAACGAATCATATTATTAGATAACTGCATCAATAGGCCTTCACTCACTCGAACCTTATAAAATCTCATTTTTATCTTTATCTCTTCCTGTTTCTGTATTAGCGTGTTCTTATAAAACTCTATGTATGTCTTACGTAAGCTATTATATTACACTGTACTATTAATGTTTAACGGTAAAATGATAATCTTAAAAAATTGATAATTAAATAAGCGGAGTTGTTATATCTAATGAATACCTTATGCCCTAGAATAATGATTAAGTCCTTTCATCCATGAAAGAATAACAATTAAGATGCATCATCTAAACGTATATTATGCTAGACGAGACTTTAACTTTAAAGTAATGAAAAGTATTTATTTGGTCCTAAGTGAAATAGCATAGGTTGCCTATACATGACTAATGCAATAAAAGAATTTTAAGATCTGATAAGAGCATTTACTGACTTCTAGTTACTTTTCTTGTAGTTAACACTTGCCTTTATTTCTTGCACTCATTTCTTTATTAGTTTCGCCTTTTGGAATGGGCAAATTTGATGATTCTGTTTTTGCTGAAGATAACGGTGAAATGACAGATGCGGATTGGCCTGATTTTCCAACGTCAGAAAATACCAGCATGACGAGCAATAGTAATGGAAATGGAATTCACCATTTCAATACAAGTTTCACCTCTGAAGCATTTAATTACCAGACCAGTAGTAATTATCAGACCAGTCCCACACATAATAACAATGGCTCGGCCGTCTATGAATCGGCAGAAGAATCTAAAAGACAAGATTCCATTCTGGAGCTTATCACAACTGAAGAAAATTATATGTCTGATTTGGGTATCGTGAAAAAGGTGGGTACTTCTTGGCTTTAAGTTGAAGTTTTAGAATTGTCAGTAATTATGCTATAGATGTTAAATGTATAATTTTCTCTTGTTTATAGTGCTTCATGAATCCCCTGTTTCAATCTGGTCTACTAAATGAGGATGAACTGCATGCTGTTTTCGTAAACTGGGAGGATCTTATGGATGGTACTAACAAATTAATGAAAGCGTTTGCAATTAGAAAGAAGACTTGCTTCAACGGCACGATATTGATGATAGGCGACATTCTTTGCCAACATGTAAGGCTTCGAAATTTCAGTCAAAAGAGCATTTGTAAAATTCTTCGGTGATATACAGGAGTTGGAGTCAAATTGCAATTTGTAATTTTTGTTTCAGATACCTTCGTTAAACATATATATTCGGTTCTGCAGTGCACAGCTTCGTTCTTGTGCATTGATTCAGCAAAAAACCGAGAAATCATCCGAGTTCAAAGACTTTTGTAAAAAGTGCCAGGCACATCCGGACACTTTGAATCTGCCGTTGACTTCTTTTCTCATAAAGCCAATGCAGAGAATAACCAAGTATCCTCTTTTAATTAAGAAGGTAATGCCTTATTAATTTATTTGCAAGCTCTATATAATAATGTGATAAACTTCGGAAAGAAAATGTAAATACTTGTGAAATCTATAGATTATGGAATACACCCCTGAAAATCATCCTGATCGACAAAACTTGGAAGAAGCCCTATCTAAAGCAGAAGAGCTTTGTGCACAGGTCAATGAAGGCGTAAGAGAAAAGGAAAATTCGGATAGATTGGAGTTTTTACAAACTCATTGTGACTGCGCTGGGCTGGAAGAAAGATTGATATTTAATTC
>JAQGAP010004327.1:0-10659 GCA_034697805.1 Orchesella bifasciata
AGCGATAATAGGTTTGGTGGTTCTGATGGTACCTGTGGTGGAGGATGATGGCTGCAGTGGCAGTGGGGATGGTAATTGTAGCCGCGATGGCAGTGGTGTTAGTAATTAATTTACTGGGTACTTTCATGTACTAGTTGAGCTTGTTCTAGATATTTTCAAGCTTTTACAGCGTATTTGTAAAACATTTGTCACAAGTACAAATTGATTCTTACGTTATAAGATTTGTTGGATATAGTTGATTGCTTATTGTAATTATTATGTACTCCTTCAATACAAATGTTATTTTTACGGATGTCATGTACTCAATGTTTTGGGCCTGTCAGTTTGATCTCATGTTGTATATCAGATAGACCGGTTACTGTTTCCGTTATACGATTGTACCCATAGCTAATTCCCCTTCGTATTTCTCTGATAAAAATTCACAAGTTATGAAGTTCTGGAACAAGACTAGTAGGAGATTGTGTATAAATATAATAGTATGCGTCATACATAATATTCAATGTCAATTGGGTCAATAAACAGTTTCTTTGATTCAACATTAGGTTAGTTTTGTTACTTCTTGGCAATACTATGCACTAAATGAGCATTTTAATGTTTTCATAAAATATTGGCAAAGATAAAGTATTGGTAATTGGGGCACAAAATTAAGGAAAATGTGGTAAATGTATTTGCCTCCCAAGCCCAAGCTAAGTCCATGAACTATCTCCCATTTTATGTGTATAAAGTACAAGGTGAAACACGAGCCTAGTAATAAACTCCTTTACTCGACCTGTTGCATTTTGATATTGTGTTGAAATATTATAACTTTCAAAAACATTGCCTCTCAGCCAGTGACTAAAAAAGCAGAAACTCCCAATGAAAATAATTATACTCATCAATATGAGCAAGCGCAATGTAAGTTGGTTGATGCGAAAAATGTATTAGGATGATATTGATACCAAAAGATGAAAACTTGGAAAATATGCATTTTGATCTAAACGGATTGTCAATAATGATTCTCCTCTGTTTAACATCTACTAATTGTTTTCATTCAATACATTTTGATAAAACCGTGGAGTTCATATTGTCGATTTTATGGTTCAAATTAAAAAAACCGTTTATTTATTTGAATTCAAAAGTATTGAAATACAGCATACAATAATAATTATATACATTTAGCAGTCTGCAATAAAACAGTTTTTATTTCTAAGCTAATTCCCACTTTCATTTCTGGATATAAATTCAAGGAGATAATTTATTGACATAATAGATAACCTGGTAAAATTATATTTCTTCCGTGAAACAAACAGAATCGCGATTCAATTAGTTCAATACAAAAATTTCTTCACAAGATTCGAATAAGAAGCAGTTCATAATATACTAAATTGGAAAATGATAAAATGCTACAAAGCGTGCAGTAGTTATTGATGATAACATGATAAGTATAAAAGTAATGATCATCAATATCAAACCTTTTTTATTTAGCCACAACTTGGGGGTCTACATAGTCAAGTTTGGCAGCACTGGCTGCTTTCAAATCTGGATAGGTAGTATGTTGCAGGAATAAAGCACGGAATTTTGATAAATCGGATAGAGTCCTGTATCCCCAATGCGCCAAACAGAAACACGACTCAGCGTGGTTGACACATCCTGGTAATTCTGGCGATTAATAAACTCCTTTATTACGTCAGTATTATCTTTGTATCGTTGTTCCACAACAGCAAGTTCGTAGTTAATCAACTGAAGTTCTCGAAGAGCCGGAAACTTGACGAGAAAAGTATTTTTAATAACCACCGCTTCCAGCTCATTGGTTGGGTAAGATGCAGTAAGCTTTTTTAACTTGGGAAAAACCACGGTTGCCGTTGGAAGGATTCCATTAGTCTCGACTGCCTTCTGCTTGCTCGCGTCATCAAGAATTTGACGCCACGTAACATCCAAAGTTAGGGACTCCAGCGTGTTGCTAAACTTATCCACGAAGCGCATGAGAACATCAGCATTCACTATATCAACTTCTTCAGACTCCCTTATCGACCACACACCGACTATCGAAAGATGCTTGAGTGGGGGTACGCAGCAAAACCGTAAGAACTTCCCATGTGGATTGAGGAGTTTAAGTTCCTGGAGCTTTTGAAATGGTCCATAGTCAAATGTAAAGCTATGTGGCTTAAGTGGTGAAGCCAGATGGGTGCATTCTACATTCAATATCAATGATGTAAGCTGAGCAGCATATGCGTTGACAAATTTTGTGCAAAAGTGCTCCTGGAGCTCCTCTCCTCCTCCCGAAAAGAAACGAGTAAGTAGTTCCAAAGATGTTAATTGTGGGAGAGATGGAATTGACTCGAGGTCATCTTCCAGATGTAATCCAAGCATTGTATCAATCAACTTCAAACTTTTCAAGTTGGAAAGGGGTTTGATGATCTGCATCAGATCTGGAAACTGAAGTTGCATATCATGAACCACAATGGTTGTGAGGTTGCTGCCGTATTTTGTCATGAACGTTTCCAGCGCTATTTCTTGATATTTTTTTTCATTTCTTTGAAATTTCGTCCACCACTGGGCTACAAGGAGAGACCTGGATGGAAATGGGTTTCCAGGGTGGTGCATGATTGCCGGCGGGCAACGAATTGTTGGGATTGGATTCCATTTCAAAATTAAACCTTTTGTACAGCCAACAAGTTCCCCTTTCAAATTCCTTTTTTCCAGGTGGTCATCTATTATGTTTTTCCATGTGGAATTAACTCTTCGATATGGAAGTATGGTGTTTTCACCGCTATCCAGCTTTTTCAAAATCATCTCAAGAACCTTTAAACAAAACATAACACATAAATATTTCAAGTTGCATCAAATTTGTCAAACAAACTGTTGACTGATTTATTAATGAGATTATAGAGTACTTCAGGAGGAACATCATTGATTGATTTTGGTGATGGGGTTGATTCCTCAACTTTCTTTCTAATGCTTTTTGTCATCACAGACATTTTGATTCTCTATTGGGTCTCTTTCAAAATCTCGTTTTTACGACAATGAGAAGAAATCCTGAAATCAACATTGAAATTTTTTAATATTTTCACAACGTCTTGAATAAAAGTAACTAACTAGTCAGTATTCGTTGCTATATCAAGCCCCGTCTGTTTTGTTATGTTGAATATCCACGTGCATGCTCAAAAAAGATGTGCACATACGTACGCACTTTTGGTGGTCTTCAGTAATAATTTATTTTCTTGGTCAACAGTGATTGTAACTAACTAATTAACTTTCATTTAGCAGCTACAATTACTGACATAAATGGAGAAATGTCGAGCAAATTCAAGGAGAAAGAAGAGTGGATCAAAATACAACTATTTAAAAAAGTGAAGTAGCACGAGTGACGGATAGTTTAACAGAACTGTAGAAGGTATAATAATAGTATGTGCCACTTGTAATGCCAAGTGGAAAATATTTGTAGCTTCCTTTTATGCAAAGAATGGATGTGTGGATCGAGTAGAGGAGCTTTTCCCACTGAGATCCTGGAAGGAAAGATGCTATAGTAAGAAAAAAGCCGTATGCCTTTTCGTGTGTGTGTTGGATGCTTACTAATTTTTGCCATCTTCCTTGTGTGATATGACTCTGTCAAGCAAGCTTTAAATTGCATGCATAATATTACCTACATGTTTCTTCTTCAGAAGGATTTCCTTTCACTGTTTTTGTCTATGTTGAATATAACACGCAATTACGCATAAAATTCCTATAAAAAGGGATTGTTTTTAAACGTATGATTTTAAAAATCAGTTTTTTGTCTGACGTGTTTTGTTTTGATTGTGAATAATCTTATTGAACAAACAAACATTTAAAGCACTTCGTATTCAAATAAGAGCTGGTTCGGTAGAAATGTAAAAAATATGAATAAAGTTATGATTCAAAAGTTTCAAACATAATGTTTTCTTTCGTGAACAGAACAGGTAGTGTGAGAAGCAGCAAATGCATGTACATAATATGAAATACGAATGCGTCAACAGGAAGTTTGAGTACAGCTTGAGAGCTAATCTATTTGCTCCTTGTTACTTGTTGCACTACACTGGATTTCGATAGGAAAGCAGATCTAACTGGGAAAGAACCATCTACCGCATCTTGATTTTTATGTATCTCAACAGGTGTACGTAATGAGCAATGAGGTTTTGTAATTTTGTTTGTTATAAAATTAAATACTCGTACTACTTCATTTTTGGTCTATGATTTTTCATAATTTGTATTTATTATATTTAAATAATTAAAAGTTTACTAACAACTTTTCTTAAGAGTAAAATATCTCCGGATAAAAAAAGTAGGAAGATGAAAACATAATTTGGTCATTTACATATTTATGTCTATCCTCATCGTATCAACTTGACATTTCTCATTCTTTTAGTTTAGAAGGAAGAGATCCATTCAAAATATCAAATTTAAAGTAAGATTGGAATACATAAATAGAACAATACGCACTACAAATATTGCAAATCGCTTAAAAGTAATAACCACAGCTTTGACAATCCACTAGTTTCAAATCTTAAGTTCCCTGGAATATACCAGTTGATTCAGGTAATTAGCCGGACGCTCTGACCCAAATTGCAACGGAACATTCCCTGAGAACCAAACAAGAAAACGATTCAGTCTGTACTTTTCTCCAATAACTAATCCCAAGATTTTTTCAAGCTCCTCATGTTCATCAGTCAGAGCAAGTCTAGCGTGAAAAAGGTGAAGTTGTCGTAGAGCCGGAAACTTGACGAGAAACGTTTTTCTGATAACTGCCGCTTTCACCCCATTAGTTGGATAAGACACAGTAAATTTGGTTATCTTTGGGAAAAGCACTGCTGCAGTCTGAAGAACTCCACCAGTCTTGATTGCCTCTTGCTCTAACGCGTCATCAAATATTTCACTCCATGGAATATCCAGCTCGAGGGACTCAAGAGTGTTTCTGAACTTGTCAACGAAGGCCATCAGAACATCAACATTTACTAAATCGATTTTTTCCCATGTGTGTGTCGACCACACACGGACTATTGAAAGAGACTTGAGTAGTGGAGGAACGCAGCTAGACCTGAGGAATTCCCCGGTTGGCATAAAAATCTTGAGGTGCTGGAGGTTCCGAAAAGGGCCATTTCCCACTGAAGGGCGGTGCTGCTGAAGTGAAATGAAGTTGCCATATAGCCGCAATTCGAAGGAAACGAGCTGATCAGCATATGCGTTAACAAACTTTGGGCAAAACCGCTCCTGATTCCTTTCTCCTTCTTCGACAAGGGCATGAATTGCTAGTTCCAATGTTGTTAAATGTGGGAGGGCAGGAAATGAGTTGAGATCATCCTTTAACTTCACTGTTAGCTTGGTAGGACACATCTTAAATTTTCTCAGGTTGGAAAGGGGTCTCAAGATTTTAATTAAAGAACGAAACTGGAGTTGTACATCGCCAAGCACAAAGGTTGTGAGGTGGATTCCAAAATGGATTGTTAAAGTATCCACAAATATGGTGGAATGTGGACTATCATGTCCATCATTCCTTTTTTGTTCATCTGAACGTCTCTTTTTTACTACAAATGAACGAGATGGAAACGGGTTTGTAGGGTGCCCAAATATTGCCTTTGGAAAACGAATTCTTGGGTCTGGAGCTCTATACCAAGAGCTGTCTTCAACAATAAAACCATTTGTACAGCCAACAAGTTCCCCTTTCAAATTCGTCCTTTCCAGATGCTCATCTATGATTTGTTTCTACTGGGAATTAACCTGGCGGTAGGGTAGTATCGTTTTTTCCCCGGTATCAAACTTCTTTAAAATCATTTCAAGAAATTGCAAACAAAACATTACACATTATTAATTTTATGTCGCAATAAATAAAGTAAAACGAACTGTTGGACGTTTTATTCGTGAATTTATGACGTACTTCAGGAGGGACAGCATTGATTGATTTTGGTGATGGAGTTGGTTCCTGAACTGCATCTTCCTCCACTCTATTCCTTACGCTTCCTGTCACCACCGACATTCTGATTTATTTTTGGGTCTCACTGATTCCGGCTTTAGAACATTGAATGGTAAACCTAAAATCGAAACAGATAACTGTTAATTTATTACCACTTCTTGAGTATATCTAGGTACACATTCAGATTTGTTGACTCTTACCTAAAAAATTTCTCCTGCAAAATGAATTTGTGACGTTCTTCAGTAATATTAATCAGTAATTTCCAAAACTTGTATTAACTTTTGTAACTTCCATTCAACAGTTACTGTTACAATAAAAGTTTTATTGACAACGATCAATAATCAATGACGAAAAAGAAGAAAAGTAAACCCAACAATTAAAAAGACACTGTGAAAAGGAGAGCGAGTGAAGGAATAAGTAACAAACCCGTACACAATGAATAAGTCATAACTTTTATGCAAATGAAAAAGGTTCGTATTCGTAGCTTCCTTTTATGTAAAAGAAAAGGATAGGGATATGTGGCTGGAGTATGAGTAGAGGAGCTCTTCACATTGACAACCTAGAACGAGACATGCTATAGCAAAAACAGTGTGTATGGCATCTCTTCTATATACATTGGATTGTTTCAACTCATGCCGTACAAGAAAAGTAGTCATATCATATGACACTGTCCAAAATATGTATAGTGCATCGTAGAATGCTTCCTTGGATAATATATTCTTTCTAAAAACTGGTGTGTTCCAGTTTCCTATGTGAAAAACATTGTGTACGAAACATTTTTATTTAGTGAATAGACAAAAAAACTCATGTATTCATCTTTGTAGAAATGTATCATGAATTTTAAGACAACATAAAATTACTGAATGCGAAATAAAGCCCGGTTCACACGTGCGTTTTTGTAAAACATATTCTTCGAACTCATCCAATCATCATAATTTACATGCTTGGCTTTCCATTATGGACAGAACAGTTGGTGTGAGTGGCAAGTTTGCATTGTGCATTTGCGTATCCCTCAAACGCAAACAAAGACCCTTTTCCTTTTTGTGCCATTCTAAGATGAAACTTCAGCCCAGTAATAGAATCGTGTACTCGATCTGGGTTTGTTGTATGTTATGTTGAAAGTTTTTTGCTTTTTTGGAAATCATCCCTCAGACTAATAAGGCATAACATTAATAATGAAAAATGTTCCTTCATAAGTGCATGTTAGGATACAGTTCACGTGTATTTATTACGCAGCTGAATGCATTCAGCAAGTAATAATTTTACTGAGTTGTCTGTCTGTCTGTCCGTCTGTCTGTGTGCACTCTCCTGGCCACATACATTGACCGATTTGGGCCAAATTCGGCACATAGGTAGTACTCCTCAAGGACACGCCAGGAAATAACTTTCAGCCAAATCGGTCGCGCGCTTCAAAAGTTATGAGCGCGCAAATACAAAAAGTCATCCGATTTGGCTCAAAATGAGTACTTACGGGTAGTTTGATATGCTGAATCGAATGGTTACAATATTTTTAATTCAAATATACAAATTCATAGAGTTTAAAGCGCGTAAATTCGAAAAATCGCATTGAGCAGATAATTAACGCATGAAATGAACATATTCGCATTAAATGATCATAATTGCATGAAATGTCGTTAATTAGCGCGTTCAGAATAACATAACGCGTACAGCTGCGTTTCTCAGTCCACTTACGTGGCTTTTATATATTTTATTAGGTACCCAAAATGGGTAATATTATTTTTTTCTGTTATGAATTATCAAAAGTAAGGATTGTAAACTACGGACGATCGTTATGCAATAAGTAGCAGAAGCATCTAGTAACGGGATTTAGTAAGCTAACGGGACTCTAAATATGATTTCAGTGAAAACATGAGACATTGTGATGACTCTTGGGGATATGTGAGACACACTTGATAATTACCTTTTAGGATTATTCCTGAAAGAGAGAAGTTACATTTTGGAACTTGGATAACATAATTTCGTATAGGGAAAGGTTTCCTCTCCATTTTTGTGAATGGACCTGAAATAAAGGCAAAACATTAATGAAGGTAATCATTTAGGCTCCAGCCATTTGGTTGTTGTGAAAGTTTAAAATAATATTTTGATACTTTGCAAACTCCGTAACATCATTTGATATGGTCTCGGGGACTGTCAAATTTTACATGTGATGAAGCACGTGTGCAAGCTTGTTTTTGTGAGATTTCCTTTAAACCCAACCAATCTTGCATTTTACCGGATTTGCTGTCTGTCTACATGTTTACTGCATGCTTTGGAATTCGGCAGCAGTAGTATCACACAAAAATCTTCAATATAAATCTTCACAAAAAATGAGGTCCTGAGCCGCAGAAGTCGAATCCTGAAGCTAATATTTTAAGCGACGGGTGTTCGAATTCAGTTTGTTCCAGCTGCGGCAATCGAATACATTCTACACAATAAAGCCCTGACGTTCACCTTAAACAAAGGTTCCTCCAAGTTTGGAAACTCCTAGCAATGGCTGAAATTAACCAATCGAGTTGAAACTTGGCAACTATGTATATGTAACTTTTCAAGGAAATTCTGTTCCAAGTATTTGATTTTCAAAATACCGCTAATAGACTTTTCAAAAAACGAAAGGTCACATGGAGTCAAAGGTCAAATGAGCTAGCTAGCCTTACAAATAACATAAGTCCGCTTTTTGAATACTTTGGCCCTAGTTTGAGTTGGTAGTTGTGGAAGTAAATTAAATAAAGTTGTGGTACTTTGAAAATTTCATATAATCAAAATATTTATTATACGAAGACTGACAGGTTTTACACGTGCTAGTACACTAGTACCACCTTGCGCTCGTGAGATTTCCTTTAAACTCATAAGATCAACTCATTTCCCCTGCTTTGCTTTCGGTTCTGAACAGGAACTGTGTGGAGTAAATGCATTTTTATAGTAGAGTATATGTATGTATATATACACTTGCGAACGAAAAGTATACTCCAACAAGTGGCTTAGGGTGCCTTACTACAACTTGTGAGCAAATCAAACTTTTCATTCCTTTTTTCGTTGTACTTGCTGCATGTTTTGGATTTCGGTAGTTGTAAGACCCACAGCAAATGCGTGTAGAAATGCACCACACTTTTACGTAGGCTACTGTATAATCCATGTATCAAAGGGTGAAATACAAGTTAGATGTTTTAGTTCACTGGAATATACTGCTTCTGAATGTAATTTTGACGAAATCATGACTATTTTTATGTATCTGAGGTGTACAATTTTGGTTGTTTATTATTTATCATACGATTTAAGTTATTACACAAGAGTCTTGTGACAAGACTGAATAATTAACGTTAACAAATTCTGACTGATACATATGAAACAGCTCTTTTGCTTACAATGTATCATGTTTAATGTTAAATATTATGTGCAGACAGTAGAAACAGTTATGGCTGAAACCTCAGTTATGAGATAAAGAATGTATTAACTCGGGAATCTAAGGTTAAAAGCGATTGGTAAAACATGTTAAATTCTTATCAATGACAAGCATATTAGCAGTTAATTATATAGTATAGCAAACAGTAAATTATAATATAACAAACATGAGTATGCCTAAAAGTAATAACCGCTACTAAACAAAATTTAATTTCCCTACCCGGTACTTTTACAATTAGACACGACTACTGAAATAAACAAGGTAGTTATCTTCACACGAAGAATCCAGATTCTTATCTCCTGTGAACCAACATGAAATACGATCAAGCGTGGGGGAGTCCTGAAAGTAATTTTCCCTACAGAAAAATTCCTTGACGATGTCTCTGTATCTCTGCTTGTAATTTTGGTGAACACGGTCTCCATTAACATCAATACAAACAAGTTTAAAGTGACAAAGGTGAAGTTCTCGAAGAGCTGGAAACTTAACGAGAAAATCGTTTTTGATAACTGCCGCCGCCACAACATTAGTTGGGTAACAGACAGTAAAATTGTTGAGCTTTGGTAACATCGCTTTTGCATTTTCAAGGATTCCACCAGTCTCGGTTGCTTCCTGCTGGCAAATACCAAAGATTACACTCCATGGAATATCTAAAACGATAGACTCCAGCGTTGAGCTGAACTTGTCGAAGAAGCGTATGAGAAAGGGAACGTTCACGTAGTTTCTACCTAACCACGAGATTCCGACTATTGTCAAACGCTTGAGTGGAGCAACGCAGCTCAACGTCATAAACTCATCAGTTGGGCTCCAAATTAAAAGGTGGTCCAGTTTTGGGACTAGGGACTATTTTCGACTGAGGGGCGGTGCTGTTGAAGTGGTAAATAGTCGTTATACGGCCCTAACCTCAAAATTTCCAGATGATCAGCATATGCATCAAGAAGCTTTGGGAAAAACTGCTCCTCGCGTTCCCAATTATTCTCTCCCGTTAACCCGAGGACCAAGGTTGTTAAATGTGGAAGCGCTGGAAACGAGTCCAAATCGTCTTCCAAATCAAGGGATACAGTAAATCTAGAAAATTTTAATTTTTTCAGGTTGGACAATGGTCTCAAGACTTGGATTAGAGCTGAAAACTTGATTATCACACGATCATATACAATTATGTTGAGGTGGTTGCAAACTTTGTAGTGAAAGTAAACAAGTTTTGTATAGGAGAATCTGCATCAATTCTCCGACATTGATCTAGACGACGAATCTTCTGGGTTAAAATAAGGCACTTGGAAGGAAACGGGCTGCCAGGGTGGTGAATCAGAGCCTGTGGGACATTAATTGTAGGGTCCTGGCCCGGTAGGTCCACAAT
>JAQGAP010004328.1:0-10658 GCA_034697805.1 Orchesella bifasciata
GACGGGGAGGAACGGATTATTACCCAGTCATGTACATTGCAAATAATGTGTTATGCTATGCTACAAAAAATCCTCAGCAAAAAGATTTAAGGTTAATTTAACGCTTGCAAAGATAAATAACTTCTAGTTGAGTACACACAATAAAATCAATTGTTACGTATATACCCAGGATGATCTGAGAGGGAGCCAGAAAGCCATATCTTTAGCCTACATCTAGCCCAGCAACCATTTTTCTATTTTGTGACCAGACAATTGAGACAAATTAGTGTACACCTCCTTGACTTGGCTGTCCTCGACCTAACAAGCATTTGCTGGCATTGTTCGACCAATTTCATGCATTTTATGCTACACAAGACTCTTCAGCGACTCTGAAAAAATACTATTCTCCTTTTTTTTTGTCTCAGGAAACACAGAGAAACCTTTTCAATTATCAAAATGAAATTCGTGTCGGAAGTTAAAATTGCGCTTTGTGGTGCCACTACCAGCGTGTACTTTTGCTCCCTGGCTTGGCCTGAGTTGAAGAGCACAAGCCAGAATATATATGATTATATTACGTGCTCATATAGGCTGAACAACAACTCTCCATCCTGTTTCCACTTCTCTGCATCATTTCGTGAGTACACTAGTCTGGTTATGTGGAGGGAGATGCGTCTCGCATAGGAACCGGTTAGGGCAAATGTTATGCTTCCCTGAGAAAGCGTTCTCTCACGGCTATTTGTTTCTGGTGAGTGTTGTACGTTATGCTTGTACTTTGCTTGTGCAGGATCAGCAAGATGAGACGAAATGTATGAGTACGCGAAGAACAGGCTTATCACTGTGACACTGCAGTCACGGCCAAGTAAACCTGTCACTTTTCTCCTCTGAGCGTAAATTCCTTTTACTTCGGGAAAAGGTTTGCGGGACACAATACATGCATAAACACACTGTGCTCCAATACACGGAATGAATATAATCTTTTCACCTTGGAACGTATAAGTGGATCTAGAGAGCCCATTAGAACATTTAGGAACACGGAAAAGAAAATCTTTGCACGAATGCCTGAATCACATCACAACCAAAATGAAGTTATCAAGCAATGATGCATGTCTACAATCTTGGAGCGGTCATGATATTTAACTCCAACTAAACTTTGATATAGGTACGCAGTATAAGGAGGAGATGCGAGGAAATAATGGGAAAAGACTCGTGCTCGAGATGAAGTGAAGCGAAACCACCGTTTTTCTGATTCCTAACCAAATTTATGACTTTTTGTCGCATTTTTGGCACCAAGAAATGAGCTCTTTGTACTCCTCTTATTTCTCTTTCGTAAGTCTGAAGAAAACTCTTATATTTCTCAACACATCTGTCAAGTATGTAATAATAAAGAGAGCTAACGATAAGCTGAGATGGAGAGGAGAGCGTGAGAGTAACTTTATATGCGTGCCGTGCCAGTAGGAAAGGAGAGAGTGGCTGATGTCCGCAAGGCGTCTTTACATTTTTTACGGCAGCATCACATCACGGGCACAAAACGCATGGATTTTTATGCCCTACACACATATCAAAACTTGGCCATGCCATGTCGAGTTGATGTGGCGGTGGCAGAATTTTCATTTCAGAACTTCGTGGTCTATGCAGACTTTTGACATTTGTCCTCTGTTTTCAAAACTATGTGGAACTTGTGAGGTAGAAAAGTCTCTTGTTGGGTCGCGTACGTTGTATGTATTATTTAATGCAGGGAGATCAATCTTGAACTAGAAAAGTTGACTTAAGGGATTACGCTGGCTTTTCTTGCTGTATGAGTAGTAAGCGATTTGCTATATATATTGCTGTCCGAAAGAATGAAATGATTCCAACAGGCTCGAGTCTCGAGACAGGACACATGAGTACAGAAAATTTTATCTTTTTGATTGGCATCGTGTGTGGTTGAGATGAGATGAGACAAGAGCATTAGGGAACGACTGGGTACTCCAAACTCACTTCACATTATACAGCTGCTCGTTCAATTGAAGCTTATGGCATGCTGGGATAGGTTAACAAGATTGTGAGAATGTTACATTATATTTTGTGGTTCGTGCTTTATCGCTGTGCTATCAATATAAAAATATTGGATTTTTTTCGGAAATTAAATACATGCAACTTAAGTACTTTGGATATGTATGCCCAAAATGTAATTGGATTTGGGAGAGGATGTTTACTATCCTCAAGTAAGTAGGAATGTCGTTTAGCAGCACGTAAATTGCAGTACTAGAACTACTCTTTTGTTGAAGTATATGGGATGCTCTAGAGTGGAGAAACTGGAGAAAGTTTTCTTTGATGCGAAATGTCGTTTTATTTACTCCTCTTTGAGCTTCATTTTCATTCAATTTCATTGCCAAGTATTTTCTTCCCCAACTTAAAGCGTCTCCAACTTCAATGAACGGGATTTGAATGGTTCGTATCTCGCAGTTATTTAATTGCCTCGCAGTCCCATACGCTCTTTACTTAAATATAAATTGTTGCCGCAAACCACAGCGATGTGAAATGGACTGAGATAAAATTATAATGAACCGTGATCAATATAGCTCTTGACATTCAGTAATTTTGATTGGGCCATGTGGAGACTATCTAAGCTTACTATATTTTACAAGGGTCGAAGCGTGAATCAATAAAAATGTTTAAATTCCTGTGGAAATAATTATTTTTACCCAGTTGATTTTGCGCCATTTCCACTAAAAAAACGGAAAATGTCTCAATATCAAGCGGATTTGAATACTTTCGAACGGTTCGTGATTCCCTAAGCATGCATAATAGATGACGTGATGCGATGTACATTTTCATAAAATATTGAATTTTTCTTTTCTGAAGGACGGTCATGCTCCATTTGATACATAACTATATGTATGTATGTCTCACGTGTACTTCCTTCTAAATCTATACTATAGCATAAAAACTGTTTTATTGTGGTTGGCTTCTAGTGGTTTTGTTGGTTTTCACAACTTGCAGACATTTATCGGTTTCATCTGTGGTTTTACTTCACACTTCAGGTCCACACACATATTATCGTTCTCACATCTCTTAATCTTTCACCAGAATGTCTTCCTTCACGGAAGTCGACAGCTGAAAATTACTCACTTGTGGCCTGCTCCTGAGATGAATACCAGCTGTCGGGCTTTCAACTCTGTAGTGGGAGTAAATAATGTAAAATATATGCTGGGAGCAACAGAAAAACACATTTCGGTTCCAATAAAATGCATGGAAGATCGGAAATGGGTTTTTGCTGATTTAATGATGTGTTTGGATACTTAAATGGCGCAATTACTGCCAAATGATTATTTAACTTTTTGATGAATGCGAGGAGAAATTGCATGAAATAAGCTACAACAACGAGCCACGTCTGTCCTCATTCCCTGCAAAAGTAAACTTTTGTACATTTCCATAGAACGTACACATACAACATAGCTGATGAAATGTACATTAGTAACTTTTGACAGGATACAAAATTGCAAAAGAGTTCAGTGAATTTTCTGGGCATATCTTGTGTAAAAATCTTTGACCTTAAACGTTATAATCCAATCACGAAACATGTGCCCGATACACCAGTACATATTCACATGTACTTGTTCGTTTAATCATTAATACCTTCAGTTCACCATATCCATTCGTGTATAAAGTTAAGCTGGAATATGTACATGTTTCATTATTTGTATAGCGGTAGGTGGTGTTGGTACATATTGTATTAATGACAACCTCTTACTTTATTTCATGCGCTGACCTAAATCTGTTTATATATTTCTGAAAGTCCAGCTGGAAATTCTGTTGTTGGCCAGACTATTTTAGTTCTGTCGTAATGTCGCATAGTTCAAATAGCTAAAATGTGGTAATAAACTGTGGAACCTGGGACTGGTTTCCCGAAATTCTTCAGTTTCGCTTACTTTAGACACGGGCGCATAAAAAAGGAATTTGGTTAAAAGCAGAGAAAGTCAGAAACATATTATGCACGATAGCACGATACATATAGCTCTATAGAATCATTATGCGTATATGTTTGTCACGTATTATAATACCCGTTCGTATGCCATGATTTTTAGCCTAATAAAAGAGCTCTTTTAGTATTTGTCTTTTTATTGCAATCGCAAGTGATGTTGTCTGTAGTAGCTGCGTGGTATGATAAATGTATGTACGGTCTCTATCACTATACATTTGTTGTTCCCTGTCCTGACGAATAACTTTTACCATTCTTAAAAGTATATTCTCATCGCGTGTGTTTTTCGGTAAAGAGACTTAAAGATTGAAAAATCAGATAGACTTTCTCTTCTCGTTGTTCTTACCGAATCACATTTTACCTTAACATCCAATGACATGGTTAAATTCCCTCGGGTCTTTGTGGTCCTTATTATACCGCGATGCTACTGGCACAATGTTCACTAGCACACAAAAATGACCATGCAGTTTATAATGCACAATAAGCATGTTAGTGGAAGTGGAAATAGCAAAGCACAGCCGCTGATTATGACCTTATTCTTTCGGGCGCAGAAAACATAAAAAGTAGTTTATGAAATGTGACACCCTATATGCATATGAACGTGTTCTAAATCACATGTATGTATCAACGTATCATTAAGTATGTTACGTACATAGATTCATTCCAGCATAGCATGACATGTGCTAATGCAATTTATGCTTTTCTATGTTTTTCACTGTAAAGGTTACCTATGTCTGTAGTACTGCAGACTGCATGCCATGTTCAATGCTGCAAGAAGGAAGGTTACTGTGTCAAATTGTTCCTATTTAAAGTAACTATTAGACATAGAAATAAGTTTTACAAAAAAATCAAATGCACCTAGTGGGCGGAACCAGGGCTCGGCTGGTATATAGTGCATGCATTCATGTACGTGCACTGGTATAGGTTAATAGTGCCTTTCCTCCAACCAACCTTCACTTTGAGCAGATTTTATGCGTTTTTGGCTATCCCTGTTCATTTAGTTTGCGCTTTAGTGAATGGTGCTGGTCGTCAAAAATGTCAATGAGGTTACGGTCCACTTATCATGCGAGTGAAAGGAGAAAGTACATATACAATCCGGTTGGAGAAAAGTAGGACTGAGTGTCTAAATCTTGCTGTAGGGGTGCTAATTACGAGTTTTATCTCTACATTGGTCTTGAATATCAACATGTTTTACAAGTAGGCACTACACAAGGTTTGCATGCATGTATTACTATTAGACATATGCAAAGACACAAGTAGGCGTCAATTTGAGAATGTCTAATCCTGGCATATACTATGGACTCGTGTCAAATTTAAGTGGATGGAGCTAAAAAGATCTATTGTTATTTCAGTGAAAGCACTGCTCCAGAATTCTAATTCCAACCTGCACAAGGTTAGCATAATACATTTCATAACAAGGTTCAAATTGAAAAGGCAACATGATATTGATTTGTGGTAGTACATCGCGGCTCAAGTCAATCTTGGCAGCTAAAACAAACTTGGGATTTTTTTCAGTATACCAAAAAATGTCGATAAAGCAGATTTTTTCTGCTAAAAAACCTGTCGTGAGACGTGACCATAAATATTCATATCCTAAAAAAAATCTTCACTTCAGCTTTAAAATATGTAGCCAACAGTAATAACACTTCAATAACCGCAGGTACTCAATCTCAATAAAAGGAAGGAAAATAATTTACTCAAAAAGACTAATTGCTCAAAGTTCATGAATATAATAAGGCTTTGAAAATAATTATAGTAACTTTAACCTTGATACAAACATGAGGAGCCACTAACACGAATATTATACGTTACGCCTCTACTTTCCCACTCCTTTCATCTTGATTTTATAAAATAAAGTTTCGTTATTACAATGACCATCATGATAGTGTCTCAGCCACCATAGCTCAGTTCATCATCACACGAAAAAGCAAGTGAAAGTTGGAAAACGTGACGGAAACAATAATTAACTCAGCAATCACAACAATATCACTCCAGGGAGAAAGTCTTCACTCCTTGTTATTATTATTTTACTACGGTCCATTTTAATCTTGCAGAAAACTCTCCTTGCCTAATGCTGAAAGTTGAGTCGTAAGAGATTTTAATAGCGTTGTTTGCAGCCTCAATTTTAACCTCACTTCATTATTTTAGGAACCAGCAATGACTTTCTCTTACTTGATTACAAGTAGGGTTGAGCTCTTGTAGCTATGGTCTGAACTGAACTATTGGTCAGTTCTAGCTGGGCTCACGTCATTCGGCTAAAACAGTGTAATTATGCAGTAGTGGTGTCTTGGAGCAATTGCCTTTCTTAATTTTCCTGTAGCCAATGAAAATAGAGTAATGAAACAGGTCAGCGTTTACAAATACAGTGTCGTAAAGGAAGGGGTGTACAAGTAGTTCCTATTTAATGTTTCATGGCACGTCAGCATGGACCGTGGCTTGCGGTTAAACCGGACGGGTGACTGGCAGCTAGTGAAATCAGCGGTTTTACTCTACTGCAGAATAAGTGTGCGGTAATAGCTTCTTTACAGCTTTGTACGATTGCACTGGAGGAATACAAAATTTAAAATTATATTGCTAAAAACCTCTGAGATCCAGTACTCTCTGAATTATACCCTGATTATATGTACTTAGAAAGCTCCAGTGTGACCATATTGTGAATTGTGATTTTGTGCTTTTACTGTATATTGCGGTAAAAAAATTTTGTGGATAATTTATATATGCTAACTAGTTTGCTAGATATATTAGAAGGGAAATGCAAAATTAGTGGCTTTAACATACTCTCATAATTTAATTTCGTTTTGCTGCAACTGAACTTTATTCTGATCACGATAAATCTGCGTCGGTATGGTTTGAAAGATTCATGTACGGAAGTTATGGTAAACATTAGTTGTAGTTCCTGCAAAAGTAAGCTCATTGGAAAAGTAACTAATGGTCCTTGACTCATAAGGCAATAAAGTAAATTGAAGGCATAATACATGAAAACTGTTGAGTGTTCTAGTTCTAGTTGTATATTAAGTGGCATTAGTTTCGATTTTCAGAAATTTTGCATGAGTACCAGCAATTTTCTTTGAGTTATTGCTCATGTGCATGATTTGTTGCATTAAAAACCATAAGGTTTGTTTAGAGGGCCATATTAACGGTATCTTTTGCGTTAAATTTCTTATGACGAAGCATCTAATGAGTGTTGACGACAGCTACAAATATCCTATTTAATCAGAGACATTGCTACCAATGGGCACTGTCTTCTGTTTAATGAAGGCATTTGAGATTTTGAAAAGATAAATTCGCCTTGATTGATACTTTTCGATAAGATTATAAATTGCATTTATTTGCATAATCTCGAGAAACAAATTATTACTTATGTTGATGGTACTTTCTCCGTGCTTACATTTACCGTAATTTAAACCAAGAAAAATATAATGCGTTTCAGGATTTAAAGTATGATACAACCTACCAAAATTAATGATGAGAATCCGCAACTCAACTACTTGAATATAAAAAGACTGAACAAATCTAGAAATTAATTTTCACTTGGTTGCAACTTGGTAAAATAGTTAAATAAATTGTGCACGCACGCACGTTATAGTGTAGTTGAAGAGATAAAACACTCGTTAATGGATGTTTATTTTTAGTATTTCTTAAATCTCCTCTAATTTGAGGACGCGGTCTTAAAGCTTTCTTATAAATAGGTTGAGCAAAAAAACTAACAAGGGTTTTGCATTAGTTAGCGCAGGCAGAGCTCGTTTCATATAGGATACAAGCAGTGAAGCAGTCGTCGTTAGCGGTAATGAGCATTGCAAAATTCATTTACTGCCTTCAAGTGGTGAAACGGTACATAAGTATCAGGAATCCCGTGAAATCTCTTATCATTTTTTTGTCTGAACATACCTTGTTGAGTAGGCTTTCAAAAGTCTCTTCAAATTTCAGATACATACATATGCATACAAAAGCTGCAAAGATATACCTGGTCGAATGCTCCGCAATTATGCTCACTGCTCTCAATTTTTCTGATTGAAGGAAAAAGCGTAGAGCATGATGAGATTTGAAGGGGCATTCATTTCAGCTTTACGGCTTTATTTATGAGCACCACATCTCAGGCGGAATTCCACTTAGCCTAAGAAACTTGGTACTTTCCGTCTTGATGTGGCAGAAACAACTTGAGCTCCATAAAATTCTTTTCATCACATCCATATAAGTACCGCACTGCAGCAATTCTTACGTTGATACTCTGTATGTGTGTGTGTGTGTAGTGATCCGTCGTATGACCGTGAAAGTAACTTTCACTCTTCGTATATATTTCCATCCCGCAAGCTGGGACCTTTTTAAATATTTATTTGTTGACAATGGGGAGGCATCGATCATCGGCAGCATACCATATGCCATGAATTTAAAGTATTTTCATACTGTGATGTGATGAGCTGAGCCACCCTTTCAATTTCTTTCATCATCAGCAGCAGAAGAAAAATAAACTAGAGTCGGGGAAAGTTGTGCTTTTCACCAAAGTTTAACTTTTGTGAATGATATTATATACACAATGGTGAGGATGAGGAGACACGGCATGAAACTTCATTTTCAAAGCACGTTCTTGCCAAACAAATAGTTGGTGTGGCATAATATAGAGACCCCACTGACTGATGGACTCCTGTCTCTTGGTGTGAAGTGAGATATTATAATGTAGGAGAGGAAGCAGCACATAACAACAGCCCTGCACACTGCTCATATTTTGTTAATGTTTCCTTCACTCGTCATTTGATGCCAGTCTCTTGTACTCACACTCATGTTTTTTGTCGGCGAAGCCATCTCTGTACACCCCTTATGAAAAAGAGAAGACACTCAAATAAATATATGAAATTACCCGAATCCTGAAGGCTCCCGTCGCCTTTCCCTACCATTGTTATCCTTAAATTTCAGTATTACTACGAGGGAAAGTATAATCTCATCATCGTCATCGTCATCATGTACATTGCATCATGTAATGTAGCCTGGCTCCAGCAAAATAGAATGGCATGACGTTAAATAAACATGGTGATGCATAATACATGTTTGGTAGTCGGTGAAGTTAGTACACAGGAGTGGCATAAGTTTTTTTCGTGTGTTTTCTTATGTAATGTGTGGCTACTTATAGAATATGTTATGTAATTTCCTGCGTTTCCAGCATGTGTTTTATCAGACACCTCCGCTCCTTTCACTCCACTATGTTAAGTATGCTGGGCTGCAAGATATACATGACATGCATATAATAATACGGTATTATTAAGTATGTATGATTCTATCGCTCCTGCATGAAAGTAGGTGGATAGGTGCTGCGGAACATTTTCCTGGATTTCTATACCGTCAAAAAAGTATGCTGGATAAATAGTTTTTAACTTCAAGTATGAAATGATATGATTAGAATGGATGGATCAACTGGATGTATTCATACTTTTGGCAGGACAAAAATGCTATTTATTCATACATTCACAAGGTATAACAAAATTCAATACACATCGGAGTTCGGAAATACGATGGGAAGCCAACGTGTGTGATGGGATCTGCTGATGATGAAGAGAAAAGAAAAAGTTTACTGGCTGTGAACATTTGGAAGAACGTATAGAAAATGTATTTGTTATCCCTTGTGAGTTAAAGATGTTTAGAAAATCACCCCATATGTTTGCTAACTTTCAATGGAAGTTTTAAAAGAAAGTTTGGTCTGTCGGAAATGTGATCAGGATTTCACACATCATGACATTTTTTATTTATAATATTATACATACAGTGTATAGTCAAAACCGCAGGAGTTTCCAGCTCAGGTGAAGCAGACATACTTTACATTTGTAAAAACTATGTTGTGGCTTTTTGAAAGCCAGTATAGTAGCAACTTTTGAAGGAAATGTTCATTATACTAGTACTACGGAGCTCATCAAAGTGAGGAAATTTGCGTTTCATAAATAATGACAAATCAATATAAACATAATGGTGATGGTACGTTGTAGTAAGTAAGCATTCTTATTAATTTTGTCGCTCTATAACCTATTGGGTGAATCCGAATCCAAACCCGTTCGTGCTTTAATAAACAACCCACATAAATTGTGGCATGGCTATACTATACTGTATGTATAAACGCAAACCCCTACATATATTGTACAAGCATATGACACTACATGACTTAGGATTCTTATTATTCATATAAGAAAACGAGGATTTTTGGTCCTGATTGTCAAAAGAAGGGATTTCTCAGCAAGTCCGGTCATAAATCCAACATGGTCCAAAGGGCTTTGGAACCAAGGAAGGTCTCACCGATCAATACCCGTTGACAATCCGCATTACTTTATCACAGTACTGAAATGTGATTCGCCCAATACCTTTTGTAATGGAAAAACCTTTTTACGATAATAAAGGCATCGGATCGGACTGAGCTAGGACGCGACTATGGTAAATGGTAATGCTGACATTTTCCCAAATAACGTAATGCGAAAGTGATAAGTGCCCAACACGCTCTCATAATCAACCACTATCGGATATCTCCATCTTAGTGCCGATTTGACAGAACACTTTTCCAAGGATTTCTTTTGCCAAATTCCTATTTCCTTTTCCTATGCATTATACTTTTATGCGTCCTACTTGTCTTGTCCTGTCCGAAAAAGTATTTTAACATTTTCGAAACGACTGTGGGAAAGAAACAAGGGGATAGTGGAAGTGGAAAGGTGTCGCTGGATGTCTATGTATTTTGTTGAAGACT
>JAQGAP010004329.1:0-10654 GCA_034697805.1 Orchesella bifasciata
TATAATCGTAGCAGGTATAAATAGTACAAAAAACTAGGTATTTTAAGACAGTGACATGGACAAATAAATAATCATAATCTCAAATATTATATAATACTCCAGATCATAATTTAATAGAACAATCAAAAGCTATAAATGCTTTAAATACAATAAATAAGCCAAAGATTTCATCCAAAAATGGAATAAATTGCAGTTTTTAAACATTTTGATCTTCATCGACGATTTCTTCTTGAACTTCATTCGGTGGATTCTCCTCGTGATTTTTATTTTGGTTGTCTTCGTCTTCACATATCCGAAGTACAGTCTTTCTACCTCGATTGAGGAGCCTCTCTGGTTTCACGACGTGGTATCCCTTGACCCTCCTATTTGGATTAGCATGGTTCTTGACATGTCTGTCGAGGTTGCATTTTTTCAAGAATTTAAAATCACAAAGGTGGCACTCCCACTTCCGCAGCCTCTCGTGTACCGTTTGAATATGGCCCTTGAGGTTGACAAACTTCCGGTTGCAGATGGTACACATTTTGCCATGTCCTATAGAAAAATGAAAGGAAAAAGTTATTTTTAAAGAAGAATTTTATTAGAAATTAGGCATATTTTTGAAAGTTCACCCACCTTCATGAATCTTCTCGTGAATCTTCAAGTTGGTATTACCCCTGACTTCCTTTCCACAATATTTGCAGACCAATATTGGGACTTCTCCATGCATTATTTTTATGTGGGTACTCAGTGACCCCGTGGATTTCGCTGCGTAGCCGCAGTCACTGCAAAGAAAGGGGCGCTCTCCCGTGTGGGTTCGGAGGTGCTCATTGTGTTTTGAGAGGGCGTAAGTCTTCTTGTCACAATAAGGACAGGTGCGAAACCCCTGACCATTTTTAGCGCGGGTCCGGTGATGCTCTTCCATTTTGTGGAGCTTCAAAGCTTGTTTAGACTTGAATCCGGTAGCGAAGCATTTGTCACAGTCGTAGACCAATGGTTTAGCTTCCGTTTCGTCTTTTGACTTTGGTGAGGAGGCTTCCTCTCCAATTTCAGTTGCTATTGAGGTGGAAGGGGTTCCAATTGCATTCAGTCTTGTTGATTTTGCTTCAGCGCCATTTGTATCGTCCTCCGAGTCACCTCCAAAATGTTGGGCTTCAGCTTCAGGTCCATTATCAGAACCTGGGGACAAGGGATTTTCAGGTGAGTTCGGAAAGCCTTCGGGAATCTCGCCAGGCTCATCATTATCATCCTCAGCTTCAAGTAAAGACGTTTCCCTAACATCCAGTAGATGATCAACCTCCTCTTGAACTGGAAATGGTGGTGGAGGGGCAGGAGTTGGAGTCACGGACTTTTGAAATGGACTCGTACTCCCTCCTGACATAGATCTGATTTTAATTCGCAATTTTCTGACTGAAAACTGCCTTTGTGGTGCTTTTCCACTGATATTTTTGACTACGGAGGGTGCTGGCAATGATGATGATAAGGTTACGGACTTTGAGGATGATATTCCTCCCTCACCTGCAAGAAAGAAACAGCCCATTAGTTTTGAAATTTTCGATACATTTTTGTATTTATTCGTTGGTTAGGATGGTTGTTAACTAACTTGGTGATATTATCACTGAGTTTTCGTCATCAAGTCCTGATTGAAGCAACTTTGAAACGTCAACCTTAGCGATTTTAGATAAGAGTTTGACAGCCTGTTCCAATGCCTTGACACGGCTTTCCAACCTTCTGAAAAGATCACTGTTTACGGTAACAGTTCTGGTCATTTTGAAGTGTTGAGTATCTGCTAATTGTCCAGCTAAATAGACTTACAATCGTTAACTTTTATGATACAAATCAACAGGTTCAGATTCAGAAATGTTTTGTTATGAAAATTCACCACTAGCCCTGGCAAGTACATTTTCAATAGAGGTTTGTTGAAACTCGCGCTTGTTTCAGGGGTGAATTGAGCCTGTACAAATACATTCATTCCGTGACGGATAATAGAGTGGGTGCGCAAGCTACGGACAATGACAACTGCAAAATGAACGCACTCTAGTTCTAGTTGGCTAGTTTCAAAGTCTTACAAATTTTACTACGACGACTCAAAAACCTTCATTTTCATTTGACCTCACGTTTTTACACATCAATTTGTAAATGTGGAGGTTATTTCTTCATGAATTTGCGTACTTAGATTTCACTTGGGTGTTAAATGGCAATTAAACTATGTCCTGTTTAATTTCAATTGCAAATGCATCGAAAATATGAACATTGACACCTTTCTTCATCATCTTAGTGTCTTTTCTGAATGGAATTTATTCGAAAAATATTACCTATTTTATTGGAATCTATAGTCACAGAAAATTGTCTTCGGAAGTTGAAAACGTAGATTCTCTAGTATATTCTAATATATTTTCGACATGACATCAGAGAAGCGAGTAAAAGAGGAATGAGTTCTTCTGCCGAGCAAAATTTTGTTGGAGAGTTCATGAGCAAGTTTGAGAGTTGAGCTGAGCTTCTGCCGAGTCAGGATGAGATGAAAAAGAGAATTATCATCCTAAGATATTTTTATTATAACTTATTTCGTGGAGCAACCAAACCAAATAGTTTCATGCAATTTTTATCTACATTTAAACCATTAAAATTGTTTACTCATCTACGTTTGCTACAAACCCAACTTCAGACTACGTTGTTTATCAAGGAAAAACGAGGTTAAATTCATGGAAAGTCAATGCCCATTCATGTTATTGGTTTATCTCTCGTGCTTATCCAACATTGTTTCTTTTTTATCACCTGCAATTAAACTTTTATGCAATTGCATAATAATATGACATAAAACAACAAACTATAAAAATAAAGCCTAATTTCCATACATATCATTTCAAGCTTCAACTACGCATCCCATAAATACAAAGTACACTCTTGTCTCGACAACTTTTTGTTACATAACCTTACCTAAGTGTTTGTCTAGTAGGAATACCTACCAATCCTAGCTATTCATCAATTTGTCGCCAAGTATTTTGAGTAATCACGGTGACCTTCATTGATGCGATTGTTCACGGCCACGGCAATGACTTGTAATATGATGATTTAATGAGTTTTGCTCCGCTATACCTTCCAGGATTCAATCTATGGATATATTTTTGCAGTAACAATGTACACAAGACCTTGAATTTAAAAACAGCTTGGAATGGACTGAATGACCTTTTATTTAGTTTATGACTTGTTTTTGCTGGACATTTACAAATATTGTCTAAATAATGTTTCAACTTCAAATGAATGTGAAACTTTGTTTATGAATATTATCTATAACTTTTTTTATTCATACTTTATCTTGAGAAGCTGAACTAACGAAAAAAACATGATTTCGATCGCTGGAAGCTGAAATGGAAGTTGCTTCGGAGTAAAAAGTTGTTTAACAACAAAAAATACTACTTTAGCTGGACTTTCCTCCTTGGGGAAAAAATTTGGTGGACAGATTCAGTTTTTTCGCTATTTCCAGTTTCCTATTGGTTGATAAAAAAGGCTGGGTATAGCAGGGTATTGCTGAATATTCATTATAAACAAGTGTATAGCTGTGTGCTTACTGACTTGAATGAACAATCAGCAAGAAATAGCTTGGCTTCGGTTTCGCAAACTTTTGCATGTCATGATTTTTCAATATGATGAGCATTCCAAGCTTCTGCCCAAGCCACTTGCGAACTCGCAACTGAGAGAGTAACACACCCGAGTTAATTGATTTTTTAAAGAGATAACTCTCAGCTTATCAGCATCCAAAATGTTTTTAATGTTTTCGATATTCGTAATCACAGGCTGTATCCTATGGATGTGGCTTTTGAGGGAAGTTTCCGAGTCCAAAAGGAGGCTACCTGGTCTGTTTTGAAATATGTAAAAATATGTAATTAAAATTATGAGAAAATTTTCATGATTTTATTTGGAAACAGGTCCAACACAGTTTCCGCTTGTTGGCTCAATGCTCCAGGTAGCTGCGGCCCATCCCGTGGGTTTCATTGCGTTGCACAAACTCGCACAAAAATATGGAGACGCGATGAGTATCAAGCTAGGGCTGGCAGATTATGGTAAAAAATTAAGAATTTGTCGCAATAAAACGGAGATTAATTTATGAATTTATGAACAACTTTGCTCCCCAGTTTTTGTCTCATCTTACGAATCCATCAAAGAATTTTATGGAGGGGATAACTGCGTGGATCGCCCCTGTGAAGGGATTTGGCTGGAGCGTCAGTTTTATAAAAACACCGGAATCCTTTTCGCAAATGGTCCAACGGCTTGGGGTGAAATGAGAAAATTTATCACCCAATGCTGGCGTTCCTGTGGGCCGATGAATAAGGCCTGGCTTCGTGACGTTCTTCGAGAGGAGGTCACTGGGTTTGTGAATCATGTGGAGGAACTAGCTGCATCCAGTCCGGATCGAGTGGTTCCGTTTGAGGCGTCAGGTCACGTTAAAGTATCTTTCACCAATTTACTTTCGGCTATGCTGATCGGGAAGCGCCATGATTACAATGATAAGAAGCTCGTGGATTTGGTTGTAGCCTTGGATAAGTTTTTTAGAGCGAGCACTCTCGGAATTAGTGTCATGACGGCGTATCCCTTGCTTAGATTCTTGTTTGGGAAGTCGCTTGGCTATTATCAGCAACTTGAGTCAGTAGAAGGGGTCCATAAGTATTCACAGGTGAATTAAATAAATTTCTACTTCGTAGAATTTAAAAAAAAACCAGATTAACACAGGCTTATGTTAAATAGGAGCTTATCAGTGAAAGGATGAAGCTCGGAGAGTACAAAAATGGAGAACCAACCTGTTTCATTGATGCTTTTATTCAAAGAATGGAGACGGAGAAGAAAAATCCTGAAGTTTTTTCCAGTAGGATTATTATTATTCTCATTCATATTTAATTTTGAAAGGGGCCATTCATAAATTATTTGCACTTAACTATTGTTTAGATGAAGCCTTTCTGGTTGTTGTAACCGACTTTTTCACAGCCGGTAAATGACCATTTTTTAATTTTCACAAGTTTAAAAACTGGAAACAGTTTATGAATATTCCCTGGGAAAATATTTTAATAGGAGCTGAAACTACTGCAAATTGGCTCCTGTTCGCAATTCTCCTCCTTATGACACATCCCGACAAGCAGGAGAAAGTTTACCAAGAACTCCAAGAAAAGGTGGGCGATCGCCCTGTCGAGCTGGAAGACAAGAAGGATCTGATCTACACAGAAGCAGTTATCCTCGAAGTTTTTAGGTGGGGCAAAGTGACAATCAACTTGGGACCGAGACAAGCCGTTCGGGATTTCGAGTACAATGGCAAAATTGTAAAGAAAGGAACAAGTATTGTTCCAAATATGTACAGTGTTTATGACAATTCGCAAGTTTGGGGTGATCCGAAAGTATTTCGCCCTGAGAGATTTCTCAATGAGGATGGACAACTAATTAAAGAACAGGCTGAGAGGATAATTCCATTTGGAGTTGGTTAGGAGAAAAAAGCCATGAAAAAAATATCAGCGTTTCAAACGTGAAAGATATTTGCTAAAGTTTTTTTCGTTTTTTATTCCAAAGGAAAGAGAATTTGCTTGGGAGAAATGCTCGCTAAAGAGAGTGGCTTCTTGTACCTCACCACTTTGGTTCAAAAGTACAAAATTGAGCTGCCAGATGAATACATCAAAAATCCCCCGAGTTTGAAGCTCGTCGAAGGGATCACCACATGTGTTGTTGATTATAAGGCCAAGTTAGTAATAAGGGAGAAGTTAAATCAGTTAAGAAATTGTTAAAACATTCATAATTTTTTATTGTAATAAAATAAAGAAAAAAATGCACAAAAAATTATTCCTGCTTTCTCATCATTTCCGGATTTGTTTCAATGAATTGCTGTTACTTAAAATGAAAAGTATTATTTACTTTGCTTAGTGAGAAATCTTAGGAGTTTCCCAAAAAGTACAGCTTTTTTATTCTGTAGATTATATTTGCCGTCGATACGATGCAAGCAAACAAATATTCCTGTTCTTAGCGTGGCTTTCCTCGGATATGAGATCAAGGAAAGTTCCGGCTTGAAGAAACCATCCATCCGTTTGAATCCAACTTTTACAATTTACTCAAATTTCTCATTGCTGAAAACATGATATATTCTCAATAATTCACGTTTTTTGCCAAGCATTTTCACTGTGCTTTCTTACATCCACCTACACTATGTTTGAAAACGTGTGCAGTCAACAGTTTTGTTTGAGATGATAACTTTCACTTATGAAAAAACTCTCTGTCACTCACGTGTTCAAGCATAAATTAACGTAACAACGTAGTTAACGTAAAAGAGCAACTTCTAATGGTCTTATACTCCACTTTTTGATCAAAGAGTTGGACAACGTTGTATTTGTTAATAATTCCAACTTAATTACCATTTCTATAGGATGTGAAGAAACCGCTAAGAATATGTAAGAAAAAGTTATAAAGCAAAGGAAGTAATGTATTCAAAAAATAAATTAAACATACATAGATCAAACGCAAACATTGCACAATTCCAGATCAACCAGCCGAAAGTTCCATATTGAAACTAGCAATGCAGCAGATATTATATTTTGATATTTTTCAATGAATTGCTGTTACCTAAAATGAACTTTAGTAACTCTACTATATGAGAAAGGTCTGGAATTTCCCGAAAAAGTTTCCCGGGTCATTTGGTATTTAATATTTGGCTTTGGGTACGATGTGAAATGTACAAGGAATTAAATTTCATTCTTGGATTTGGAACAGCTTTCCACGAATTCGAGATTAACTGTTTACTAATTTCCGCCGTGAGGAAACTCCTCCGTTTGACTTTCACCTTCACCTTACAAAGAGTTTTTCATTGATGAAATCATGATAGTATAGTTGGAATAGATCACGTTTTTGCAAAGCATTTTCACATATGTGCATATAACATTGGTTAATGCATTCACCCCAAACGAATGACAGCTTGAAAACGGGTATTGCAGTTTTAACAAGTCTTACTAAATCACGTTGGTAGACACAAGACATATTGAGTTCAAAGAGTTTGCAAAAGATTTTTATCTACGAATTGCGTACTTCATTATCCACAAATAAATTTCTTATAGAGTAAAACAAATTCTTTGAACTTGAGGTAACGCAATAGAGCATAATAAATGGGCAGAGATTCGACTTTCGGAGCAAAATTGACCAATGCTCTACTGATTCATATCTAATTACCCTGTTTATAAGAAGAAACGGTAAAAATTGCTATGAAACCAAGGGAGTAACTTGTCTGAATAATAAATTAAACTATACCAGTATATATAAGGTCCAAGACTCACGTTGCTCATTGTTAAAATCATGATAATCGGAATGGATCATGTTTCTGCACAAAATTTTCGTATTGCTGAGTAGCATTCGTCGAGACATTTATCAAGTCTTAATAAATCACATGCCATATTGAGATTACATATATTTACGCAAGAATTACTTCCAAATATATTCTTCCACAATAAAAAAAGCGCATTGGTAAATACATATGGTACAAACCAAATTACCATTTTTATAGAATGTGAAGAAACCGGAGAAAAGATGTGAGAAAAGGTTTCAGAGCAAATGAACTAACTCACCGAATAAAAAAATAGACAGTGATCGAACACAATCATGCTGAATCTCCACAAATGTATTTATTAATCAAGATTGGGAATTGTTATATTAAATCCTTGCTTAATCATATTCTGAAGGGTTTGCACGTGTCCATTTACACACCAATCCATTTTTCTATTGATTTCCATTGAAGTAGCAACAGGCAAGTTTGGGTTTTGTAACAGATGCAGCTCTAGGCTTTACCCTTGACCTCCGTCTCATAACAATACTGCCGTGGATGAAAGGATTGATTGCAGAGTTGGCTACCGTCATCATGAATAAAGCCTCTCATCGACCTGCGATGCTCCAGAACGATCCAGCATATACCTGAATGGGAAACGAGGGAAAAATGACCATTATATATATATATATATATATATATTGTATTTAACATTTATTTGAATTGCATCGCAAGGCGTACCATAAAGTCAGCACCACATTTGGAGTCCAGCATGCAATAAACGTCAACAATATTAACAGGCTCAACCGGAGTGTCCTTGAGTGAGCCCTGTTGAGCTTGCTCCTTTGGGCCTCGGAACATCTCAAGATTATTCTTGTGCAGGGTCTCCGATTTACGGTGAAAATAAACGTATCTGTCAATTTTCCTGATGATGATGTTTCTGCAGAAAAGAAAGGTTTCTTACTTAATATTCACGTTTGAATTGTAATAAACGAGCTACATTAAAAAATAGCAAATTACAAGATATTTATTGGTTGTATAAAACAGAAAAAGTCAATCTGTACCTTGTTCACGGTTGGTGACTCGTTGTTCCTTCGATTTCCGGTATAGCTTCCACAAAATCATGGTGTACGTATAAATCATAACAACCAGCGGAACAAAGTACAAAGCGGATACGGAGCATACGTTGTAAAGGAGCTCGTTGTATGGTCCTTGACTAAGGAAAGCTTTGGTTACACACTGATGGAATTCCGGATAATTGGGGTGACGAGCAACGTGATAAACGAACAACTGAAATGCGAAAAAAAATCTATGAAAATTTGTTTCCACTTTTTTCAATTTTTTCCGCACATTTAAATTATAAATTAATATGTGTTTTATTTACCTGTGGCCCAGCAAAAACTATTGCCAATATCCATGCCCCAACTAACGATAATTTGACCCTTCGAACAGCACCACCCAGTTTCAACGGGTGTACAATGGAATAGTAGCGATCTATGCTGATGCAAATCACCACATTCGAGCTTAAATATAATCCGAATGCCATCACAAACTGGGCCATTTTACAAAGCAAGTCTCCACCTTCCAGACGATGGTAATGCGCCAGAAAATTTCAGTTGGAATTAAAAAGAAGGTGACGATTAGATCAGCCACACACAAGTTAGTTATGAGAAGAGTAATCCTCTTTTTCTTTAAGGTTTTACGGGAAAACACTGAATAGACCACTAGAAGATTTCCAACTGCCGCAACAAGGAACACAATACTGTACACTATAACACACCTTTTGTTGAGGGGGCTGATTTCTGTGAAGTCTTTGGGTAATAAGGATTGAACCCCAAGGTCATCTTTAGTATTATTTTCGTTTATAAACAGATTGTTTAGGTGAGAATATGTTGTAATTTCTGTTGGTGAAAGGTGTATTGAAGAATTTTCAACCAGGTTGCTCATTTCTTCTTGAAAACCGCGAACTTTGGAAGATGAACTCCTTTGAATGTGTGGAATTTCGGTTATTGAATCCATTTTGAATCACTTCCGTTTGGGGTAACGGCAGACTACGGTTTATATAATTATTAACTCTTTTCGAAGGCGAATTACACATCCAGTTTTACTTTCACCGACTTTCTCCCGCAACCGCTATGCTAGAGCTCACAGTGATGACTAAGAAAGGGGGAAAGCACGCTGTTGGATGATATACATTCTGTTTGGAAAACTTCAAAGTAAAAGTACAGCTCAGCTTTAACAAAGCTTTCATCACTCAAAAGAAACTCTTGCTCCAGCAGCCATGCTTTTACCACATTTTCATTCAAAAGCTTTCAAATCTTCCTTGATTAGGATAAGATTAGGATTTGACTGAGTTCGATACCAATTAACTGTTCAACCTAAAAAGGTGCTAAATAACAGTAAATAAAGACTATAAATGTTTCTTATTATACAGGATTGATAAATTATCCTAAACGCTAATGCAATAATGTATTTTGTAATTCATAAGTGTTCATAAACGACTCATGATTTTAACTACGGGAACAAGGTTCAAAATAGAATATTTTAAATTAGAGTTTCCAAATCCCTCTTTAATCCTTGGAAGTTAATTATAATATAAGTTTTTCCTTCACTTTTCTCGCCATTCCCGGCTTGTACAGCCGCATACATCTGACATAGCCGTCCATATTCTGCTACTGCAGACGTGGCTAAGAAACCACTTCTTGCCGAAACTTCGCTGATTACACACAGCCGCATTGTTTTCTGCTTTGACCTGTCCCACAACTGAAATCTTTCCCTTCTATTGATCTCGACATATTCTCTTTCTCCGCTTAGCTCTCCACTGCTTATTTCATTTCCCTTACAGCAGAAAAAGCCGAGAATCGAATCACTTTGAATAAAGTACAAAGTTAGAAGAGGGTTAAAAATGCAATGAAGCAAATGGAAGTACACGATCCCTGTAAGTAGTTCTTCGGGAATAAATGTTTGCAAGTTTAATGGACGAATCATGATGTTCCGAACCACAAGAAATCCAAGTACAACCAAAGAAAATATAGAGAAGATGCAGTTTACATAAACACGGCCGGTTCGTCGAAGCCCTTGACATAACTCCAGGTTTGAAGTGAGCTTTGGATAAAAGTATGCAGTTAAAAATATTATTTTGATAAAAGAGTTACTTAAGTAAACGACTTACGTTGAGACAATGTAGCAATCTTAGTTTGGAACAAATTCTACATAAAGCTACGGAAAGAGGAATAAAAAAAATATTTAATTGAAACGAGCTAAACGAAAATGAGATGAATATAATATTTACCGAAGAGAACGTAACCAGCAACGACAAGAGGGAATACCACCAACCAGGTAAACTCATAGATAATAAAAGCTTCCAGGGATCCTCCAAGGGCAATCTGCAAAAGA
>JAQGAP010004330.1:0-10653 GCA_034697805.1 Orchesella bifasciata
CGGTAACGGTAACCGGTAGTTTGCAATTTCAATGCGGTAACCGGTAACGGTAACCGGTAATACCGATACCGATACCGCTTACCGAAATACCGCAAAAATACCGCGGTATCCAAGCTCTGGCTAACGGAAGGTTTCAATAACTGAAAATGATTTTGTACATTTGCTAAATTATTTACTATACTATATTACAAAGCCACTAAATTTTAAAAAATCTTACCGAAAATTCCCAAGAACACAAAAATAACTGCAGATGCTGCAGCAGTAATTGTTGCTCCTTTGGGATATTTAATTACTGCAATGGCAGTATCATTGAAATCTTCCATTTTGCTCAACGTCACACCGTACGCTCACACGAGCGAAAGTACACAACGTGAATTCACTTATATAAGAATATAGGTACTGGTTTCTCAAAAGTTTAAATCACTACCAATCAATCAATAAAATATAAAACTCAGATATATTTTGTAATATTTATATTATATTATATTTTCACTTATATTGAAAAAACTTTGGATTGTTAGACACTTTTTGTGCAGCCACTAGGAAAGTGCGTATATATACAAACAATGAAGAACCTCAACTGACGGTCCGTGAGCTCTGAACAATATGAAAGAAACTGCAGCAATGCACAAAAAATCTTAGGGGAGCAAAAGCAGGACCCTATTTCATTCAACTCTGAGTGACGTTTGAAGATTTTTTAATGGATTTGCTATTATAAACATCGGTTCATATGAGAGGTCCCACTGAACTGGTGAAATAAATGCTATGCTGGAAAAGGACATGAGAACCGTTCGTATCGTATCTACATCTGAAATGAAATCATTGCGTATGTGAATGTGTATTGAAGGTATGAAACTAGCATTCTATTTCCAGCCTCTTAAACACCCTACCCTACTGCAGAAGATATTGCACGGTATATTGGTAGGTTTCACCCTCCTAGCTGAACCAAACCAAGGTTTTAGCCTTTGTTGCACATTATGCCAAGATGACTATCTTTTAAGTTATCAAAAATCAAATACAGAACTCAGAACTGTAACACAATGAGTTTTGGACTTCGGTCGCCCTTTTTTCTTAGATATAATGCTTTTAAGAATGAGTATATATATGTAATGCAGACTCAAATTGAATGACAGCGACCTAGCTTCTGATGCTCACAGTCACAGTGCAATATTACAGATTTTTTTTCTGTTGCGTTCAATATCTGGAGAGAAGCACGATAACGAAAATGGATGGTAGAAGAGTGAATATATGTACCTTGACTCTCTATTCCAACAATCCTGTAAACGACCACACCAGTTTGTATACATTAGATTTTTTTGAGACTTTGCTCACACTCGCGTAATGACAAAATTAGTTAGCTGGATGTTATAATGGTTTCGAATTTCGTGAGTGAGCAAAGTCATGAAGCCTAGCTTCAAATTGTGTCTGCTGCTGAAATCACGACACTAATTTGCAGCTGCACTACAGAAGCAACTTGCATGAACTATTAATTCCAGCCAAAGTCACTTTATAGGTGCCGAAGAGAGGCTGTTATGACATCTTATGTCCCGATGAAGTGCGGTTCTTTACTTATACATTTGCTAACGGTCAAGTTACGAATTTTGCAAACAATACCATAAACATTTATAGTGGGCAGGTGGCAATGGTTTGCAGTTAACTTGGTTTGAGCAGTCATGCTAAATGAAACCTCATGAATTGCTGGAACGGCTAGCCCATATTATAAATTTAATGTAATGCTGCAAGAAAACATTTAATATCGAATTGAGACAAAGGTTTTTACTATGTAACTCTGTAGATAAGACGGTAAGAAAAGGGGTATATCATTTCATGAGGACAACATACTGAAATGTCATGTAGCTTAAGAGTGGCAGATGCTTTTAATAGGCATGAAATTCGATTGCTGATTGAATGAAGCAATGCGTTTCATTATTATTGTATACGAAACCTACGCTTTACTCGTCGTTGGTATTAACTAATCCGTTATATTGTATTAAAAAGAATGAAATTCTATTTTAAGACGTGTCGTGCAACAAACGAGCCCTTAATTCAATTTAAACAAACTGAAAAGATGTCTCTCGCCGAAATATGCATTTATGTACCTACTTGTTGCAGGATAAGATAGCTATCATATAATTTTCCATCTAACACTTGTCATGTTTGCTGCAGCTCGATGATGTCATCCTCTCAGACAAGTACGCTGACAACAAGCCTAAAATGCAGCAGAGAACCGGGGTCATAAATAAATACAACCTGTGTTGATAAGATTAATGGTGTAAAAGGCGGTGACATATGACACTCTACTATTATGTTCGAATATATAAGGCCTGTGCGAAGATAGTCACTTTAAAATGCATTTTCATGCTGCTTAGGTATGCGTAGGTAAGCTTTCATCGGTACAATATAATATGAAACAAACAAAGTGTATGCACATATTGCACGTGTAATCCTCTTGTTCTTTTGAACTGGCCTGTCGCCTGTCTTCAAATGAGTCATACTTTTTAACCATTTTACATGTTCTATTTCTGACATATTTTCCGCACTTTCGGACAAAGCATCAAGAATCCTACGTACCACTTGCTTGCTTGTCGGCTTCTCTTGTCTTCTCCGGACATAAACTAGGGTTGATGTGAGCTAGTCCTGTTTTAATAACCTATGTCGCAGCTTCCACAATTATTTTAAAGCGTTGGAAAAGAAAACCAAAGTACTATATTATGGCATATGTATGTACAATGTAAATTTCGAATCCGCATTGTATGTATAAGTAAGATATCTACAAGGTGCTATAGATAATGTATATTTTCATGACCACCAATGTTATACAATTTCATAAAATGTGTAGCACGGTGGCAGTTTGTAGCAGTTTGTACCTTTCTTCCATGCAAAAACTATAATCAATGAAGTAGGGCTAATTTGCATGTTTTAAAAGAGCACATTATGCATATACTTAATGAGCATAAATTAGCAAATCAATTGTAAAGGCATGAATGATTCGCTCTTCAAAATTTACATGTTTGTACCGGAGATTAGGGCGCAGTTTTCATGAACTGACAGAGTCCATAGAACAAGAATGCTGTAAAGATCAGTCGAGTTTTTAAGCAGTCACAAAAATTAATTTCCAAGTTCAGCAATACCATACAATCCGCAACGATTCTGCTTAAAACCCCTTTTTTGCTCCCATCATGAATCGTTTCATACTACCTACGATGGTGACACTGTTCTCTAGTTGCACTTACTATTACATTAAGAAACGTAAAATTGCAATTGTAAAGAAAAAACCGGAAAGGAAACTGATTGACGCAGAGGACTGGTGGAATACTGTTATATTTTTTCCAGACTACTTTCCCGAAAAACCAGACTCAAAAACTAGACAGTTACTTTGGTACATGGACCAAGCAACCAGTACGCTAGATGTATGTATGTTCACAATAAATTTTCGAATGATAGAGGAAAAGCTTGCGGAAATGGCTAAGCGTGGAGTCGTTATCAGGATTATCACAAACTCCAGTTGTAGGATGCGACGAGCAGCAGGTGAGCCAAACGATGTCTTAAGTTTATAGTACGACCTGTGAGAATCGACATAGATATATATATAGTCGCAGCTACGCGTTGCGTAAATGTTTAGACTTTAAGCAATATCGACGACTAAATTATCCTTTTTATTAACGTGTCAATCAATGCATTACCGTATAATATTTGGGATTTTTCTTTTCAGGGATCACTAAAAGGGCTAAAATTCATACCATGTACAGCGACTATGGTTGCATTGCTGACTTGATGCACCACAAATTTGTTATTATTGATGACGTCGCCTGTATTGCCGGATCTTTAAACTGGACATGGAGTGTAAGTGCTTAGTAATGGCTTAATTATTGACTTTGATTTCCATAGAATCGGATTTCCCGATTTCCAATATAATGTCAATTTATACCATTACCGTTGTTATTCATAGGCAATAACTGAGAACAAAGAAAACGTGGTGATAACAACTAAGCCGGACATCATAAGAACATTTTCTTTGACGTTTGAAAGGTTGTGGACGGAATCTCGGGGCATAAGTGCACTGCCATGGACTTGTGGAGGTTAGAAATTTATGAATATGAAACCAGTGTTAAATGTGGGTTCCTAAATGACCATGCAATGTAAATGCATACTGGTTTGAACCACGAATGAAGCATAAGTATGTAGAATTATGGTAATAGATGATGTATGCTTACTTATGAATAATATGTTTTAGATTTCATTGTATTATATGCATGCAGTGTAATTTCACAAATGAAAATGTATGCATTGTTGTAATGATTGCATTTTGATTGAAACAATTTTGAGCGAACTGTTTAATTTTTCATTGAATTTGTGCGCTTCATTTATTGTATTATCACTGTCGCAATTAATTATTTACTTAGCTTTACGCTAACTAGTCTGTTAAATGTATTCACTTACAATTGTATTTAAATATAAGAAGCGTTGTTATGTGTTTTAGTTGCTGGCATTTTGAATCCAATCATGCCCAAGAATTTCTTCACTCTGGGAGTTGAATGTTTTTTTTAAATTATGAAACAGTTTACCCAGCTTCAAATACTGAGGTTGTTGCGTAAATACACACGCGAAATGTTGTGTAACTTGAAAATTGTGATAAATATAATAGAATTAAATACGCAGCTAGTAGATGATAGAGGCTTATCTCGGTGAAAGTAATCTGATATTTTAAACTTAAACAAAACAATTAATGGCGTATTATGAGGAATGAAAGTATGTGAATTATTGTTAAACATATTATTCCGGTCCGTGGGGGACATTTAACGTCCCACGGAAACCATTGTATTTTTCTTAAATATACAAGAACCGAAAACGCAGTTATTGTAAACAATAAATTGTAATCTTCGTTATATTATTTTATATGAATACAATACAACTAATAACATTCTTTTCTCACTTATAAGTAACTCAGAATCAATTAGAAGATCTAAGATTTACACTTTACGGAATACAACGTTTCATAATATATAATTTATAGAAGGCGTTAACAAATGAATAACACCTCTTCTGGAACGCACAGTCGAACTCGAATGAATAACATAACGTTTGAAGAACATAAATATGGTTACAATACAATACACCAAGTCAAATCCCATAATCACATTGCTTGCAGCAAATGTAGCATTAACAGAATCACAAAATAACAAAATATTGTACCAGTCTTATAGTTCCTATAGTTTCACTTAACGTGATTGTACAATGGAAGCACACTTGTATTGATGCTGATAGTGGCTTCTTCACGATCGAAAAAATCACACATCAAAACAAACGAATACGGGTTGAATTGAAGGATGATCATGATTGCTTTTGATGGTGTGGTGAGTTGTAAACTGTAATCCTACTACTCACTTAACAATAATTTCATATGGAATACAACAGCTTCCACCAAGTACAACGTAAATCATTTGCAGGACATAATGTTACATACTTAGGCTAGCGTCTCCGACTCATAAGTAATCGAAACGATTGAATCAACTCCACCCAAAGACAATAATTCTATATTTCCAGTCTACTCACATAATACAGTGTATTTAGCTTGAGAGAAAATTGGCTCCCAACTCGTTTACATAAGATCATTAGATTTTAGGATCAGAATTTCCCAAACAAAAAGTTTGTTAGTCAGAAAATCATTTAGAGGAGGCACGGATTCTAACAACTAAAATAAATCTACAGTTCCATCTGTTTGTATTACTGTATTGGTGATTAGTATAAATGTGGAAGGGTTTATACAGTGATGCCAACAAATCTTTTAATCCGCCACCTTCTAAACAACTGCAAATTAAGAACATGATATTTCTGATATTCTTCTAAACTACAGACGTTACAGCATAACGTCAAGGTACGAACGGTTGCATTTGCATTGTAGCGTTAACATCTAGCTTATGAATGCAAGCTATTTTTTTTACCACACTTCATTGGTTCTGTACATTTAGCGCATTCTATTGATTAAAACAAAATCCCTTAACCGAAGTATTCATACCATGGACTGCGCATTCTGTCATGAACAGTAAGTGTATAATCTATATTATATTAGCTAACATTAAATATCCTCGAGTCAGTAAATCCATTGTTTTCATATTGGAAGCGAAATAGAAAGTAACATAGAATTAAATCATTAACAACTACAACTACTCTAACTATGAAGAAAGGAAACAATTTTACAAACTAAATACAACTCAATTGATAGTAAAGCATTAAAAACTAGAATTTAAAAAAATACAAAGGATTTTGACGAAACTCATCAGTTTTAAATCGAAAATGTTGACAGCAATCATTTTCGGAATCCCTAAAAACTTTGTACAAAATTAATGCATAATTTGCAAATCATGCCCCAAGAAATCAGTTAGTTATAAGCAAGCGTGTAACCCAGTAGAACGAGTACACTTATTAAAAAAAGAATAACTCCAATAAAAGTTCTAATTCAGCAACAAAAAATATAATGTGTTTGTGTAACATGACAGTGTTTTAAGCATTGCGATTGTTATCTGTAAGGAAACAGTTACAATGTAAATCGCTCATTCGACTGAAAGACAAATAATACTCTGAAATATTGTTGCCATTCCTGTTCAGATAAAACTGAATATCAGAGTTCTGATTTAGATCTACTAATTGAATAATAGATATTGAAGAGTGGGAGATTGCATAATAGGTATGCACTACATAATTATCAGGAAATATTGTTATTCGGTCCACAACTGTTTCACTGAATTTTTTCCTTGCTGCTTGAATGAATTATGTAAATTGAAGAGATATTATTACTTGTTACGGCTGCAAAAAGGAAGGCAGCAGATCAAGGTAGTATTTGCTACCTTTATAATTACGACAGTTTTCCTTACAAGAAAATGGTAAAAGTGTTTGACGACTGTGAAAATATATTTATGTTTGTGTTTTACAACACTAAGCAAAGAGCATAGTTAGCAAAGGGGTGGTTAGTTTTTATGAAAACATGGCAAAGTGTGTAACAAGGGAGTTTTAAGACATCTAGGATTGTGGCACAACTGGCATGATTTCCTTATTTCTGTCTTCTTGATCGTCTCGCCGAGATTTCCCAGGAAAGCAAAGGCATCCAGAATTATTACGCTTGCGGCTTTTCTTGGCAGGATTGTCCATCTTGTAACGTTCCATAAGTGCTTTTTGGTAGTAGTCAAAGTCTTTCACGTACCTGATTAATTCAAAAAGTGTATTACATCAACAATCAACAAAAAATCTTATGCTTAATGAAACTTTGGAAAACGTTTGTTTTCTCACCAAATCGGTGGCCATCTATTTTGTGAAATCCATTGCCGATTTTCAACGCTCAACTCCTTGAATACTTTGTTATGCTTACGACAAACGTAATCTATATAGGGCCGATGTAAACATTGAAAATTTTATTTACATTTTACATTTAAAACACTGCTGCTTGACGAAGAGAAGCGTAAGGAACATACCATAATTTGTTGCTAGATGTAACAAACACCACTGGGCCAACTGCTCAGCATTATGCAGCTGTAGAATTTGATGAAAATACGACATGAGTTATAAAAGTTATATAAATACTAATAACGTATTGTATAAGAATTACACCAGCGCAAATAAATTACCTGTGCCGACTCCAAAATCTTAATGCAGTCCTCAATAACATCCATCCCATGTGATTGTTTTTGAGCAAACAAGTTAATCATAGTATTTTCTAGAAGGTTAATCAAACGCGTTAAGCAGAGCCTGTTTGCAAGTTCAATGACGGACACTCCAATATCCACAGGCACGTGTGGACACACTGAATCAGTGTACAGGTACTCGAGAAAGCAAAGGAAAGTTTCACGTTTCACCCCAGGCAAAGATACCTTTTAGAAAAGAATGGGATTGCTAATTATTTTATACGTAATAAACTTAATTCTTTGCGTTTGTTTTAATATCTCCTTTACCGATTGGCTTCGACGCTCCCTAAAGTCCCCTGAAAACATGGCTCTCATCACATCACTTCTTGCCATTAGAAGCGCTCTGTGAGCTGGAACTTTTCCATCGTCCATATGGAAAACCACGTCAGTGGACAGTCCTTCAGTACACTTGCTCCAGAGGGACGTCTTTAAATACTGAGGCAAACAATAAGATATAACATAAGAAACGTCAATTAAATGCAGTTAGGGGCTTAATGACTTTTAAATAACTATAAATTGATACCTGTCGGTATGCTTTCTTCAGCTCAACCATTTGTCTGTTATCACACCGATGCCATACATCAACGTAATCTGCAAACACTGGTGTTTTTAACATCTCTGCCATTTCTTTTAGTTCCTGAAACGAGACATCAAATTGTAGACCAAATTTTGCTTTGCAAAACATTCACAGTTTAAGGAACTAATGAACAAACTTTCTCCTTACTTCGATCGTCGAGCTAACATTCTGCGGGAGTTCTCCAGTATAAAGAAAATGAACATGACTGCGAATAGTGTCGTAGGATACTTTATCACTAAAATGGACAACGACTTGAACTTTGCCCAAACTATCGCTAGCAGCCCTTGTGGTTACATGCTCAATTATATCACAATTATTATTTGTCTGTGTGCGTTCGGGACACCAATCAAATTCTGAGCTGCATGAGAATAACTCGTTCACAAACCCAGTTGTATCCACTGGGGTTTGTGTTTTAAGTAGCCACTCTGTTTCATCCGCTGTGCTTTCACTTGTCTGTGAAACAAATAAATGTCGGGCGTATTGCATCAGATATAAAAACTACCAACTATTTCTCAGTATTTAATTGACTTTCAAATTATAAATGTCTCAAGTTATACCGTTTCACTAGCCTCACTGTTTCTCCGGCATGCCGTGTACGTCTCGGCTTCCAAGAACCATAAGAACTCCGGTGCACCAGCGGACACCAGAAATCTATGAGCGTTAATTTCAAACTCACCTAAAAGTGGAATCAAAATCGTTTGGAATTAACAACATGATAACTTTTTGGTCATTTTCGTCAAGAGTTGCTTTAATCAAAGGAGTTAATGCTCTACCAATAACAAAAACCAGATCTGGAAAACACTGAGATACAAGCATAGTCTTCATATCTGCCCAATAGGTTCCAGGAAATACTTCGATGGTATTTAATTCCTTCTTAGGTGGACAGTAAGGTGCCTGTAATCGAGTTTCATTGGAAATTGTAGATTTCAAAGAACAGACTGAAACTAGCTTATCCTTTAGTTCCATAAACTGCGTACCAACCTGTAAAAGTGGCTGCTGAATATGCTTGAGGTTTGTCATCCAGAACCGTTGATTTCTCCGACAGATGAGAGCAGCCCGAATTGCATTCTCAAACACATTATTAACTCCATGATAAGTTAATACTGATGTTTCATAGTAGGAGATACCTAGTTCCTTAGCCATAGCTCTTGCTTGTTCCGGCATTACAAGATCACATTCACGTGTTGGTCTGATGAATGGGCTTGGTCTACAGTATGCTAAGTAGGTTGGATCTCGGCAAAGAAATCGAAGATCATTCTTACACCCAACTAAAATCACGGGCGTTTCTGGACAAAACCTTCTGATTTCCGAAAACCACATGCTTTTACAATGTAAAAGAGAATTTCGATTGCCTAAAGAGAAGCATAGTAATATCACATCTGATCTTCCATAGGCGAATCGTCTGTCTTTTTCATGGTCTCCAAATGTATCCCATAGCCGTAAAGACACCTGATTAAAACGCAACAAAGAGACAAAGAGATGAGCTTTTGAGATTACATGCAAAACAAGTAAAAGCGGTTGCCTTTGCTTTGGTAGTTCAGCAAGTACGCAGCCAGAAATATGACTCAAATCAAAAAGCGAAAACACATCATATCACAACTTACCTGAACCCCATCCACTGTTGTCATTGACCTTTCCAAGACCTCCTTGTATATGCGATACTGATCGATGGCCCAAACCGTGGGAACCTTGTTACAAAATATCACAAGTCAGAACACACACCCTAAGGAGGAGCACAAGCTTCAACAGAACGCAAACTGTTAATTTTAAAAACCAATATATAAACTCCAGTATAAAAAATCAAACTCCGTACATGTTGTCTTAGAAGTTGTCTTAACGAAACTCGGGAGTTGCAAGCTCTGGCGCATATCAGTCGTGTCTTTCCAACTGCAGTATCCCCAACGAGCACACATTTCACCAATTCCTGCCCAACAGATTCATGTGTTTCCATATTCGTTACCTTTAAATGAGTAATAGATACAATTTCGCGTTAAAGATCGTTTAAAAAAATCTTCCTCACTACATCCAGCAGTTTTAGAATGTAGAAAGCAACTCAAAGCCAATCGAAATAAATTCAGCTATTCTTAAGCAGAGTCTTCACTCTCAGGAGGATAAATACAAAGTAAATGTAGTTTTTCAGTGGATTCCACATTTTGCTTCTAAATAATGTGTACATTTCGCTGTATTTTCAGGATCAATACATGCAAACATTTCCCGTTATCCATACTTGTAGCATTGATTTTGATTACATAAAGTGGTGTCAAAAAGCATTCATGCCTGTATTTTATAATGTTTGCATTGATATAAGCTCTCGCTGTTTCGACACAAGCGGTTCGTTAGGATTATTGTGTTTTCGTGCAAAAGAAGTCACTAATTGACAATGGGTAAAGCAAGCAAAAG